>WOXC01008492.1:40000-150165 GCA_011680675.1 Gymnobelideus leadbeateri | reverse complement strand
AAATTCTCAAAGAGAGTCCAAATATGATTACTGGTGTAAATCTCTTTCATCTCAACCTCGGTGTCTACGTAGCAGTGGTTGACAAAGTTCACATAGGCCATTTTCACCTGGGGAGTAGCAGGGAGGGGGAAGTGAAGGAAGGAAAAGGGAAGTTCAGAAGACAGGGAATGCACAGCCAAAACTTTCCTTTTTCCCCTCTAAGTCTCCCCTTCTCTTCTCCCTTATCCCCTTCCCTCCCTTTAAATGTCAGCCTCCCTCTCTCCTTTTCCTTGTATCCCTTTTTTCCATCTCCCTTTCCTTAGAGGCTCACAGTCTCCCCTTTCCTTCTGACTCATTCTTTTCCTTCCTGCCTCCCTTTCCTTCTAACTTGTTCTCTCCCACTGCCCCTTTCTCTTTTCCCTTGACTCACTTTTTCCCCTCTATCTTATCTCCTTTATCCTTTCCCTCTTTTTCCCCCTCTTTCTCTCATTTCTCCTCTTACTTCCCATCCCTCTTTCCCTCATCCTTTTTTTCTCAATCTTTCTCCCCTATCTTCATCTCTCTCCCAGTCTCCTATCTCTCCACTCTTCTGATTTCCCATCTCTCCCTCTAACTCTTTTCCTCTCCTCTCTTCCCTGGCTAGACTCCTCTCTACCCCTTCCTTGTCTCCCTCTCCCTACTCTATTTTCATCTCTCTCCCCCTCCTCCATCTCCATCTTTCCTTTCTCTCTCTTTTGCACTCTCTCTCTCTCCCTCCCTCCCTCCCTCTCCCTCTCCCCCTTCCTCCCTTCCTCTCTCTTTGTCTTTCCTCCCTTCTCTCCAATTCTTTCCCTCTCCTGTCATCCCTGACTAGACACCTCTACCCCTCCTTTGTCTCCATCTCTCTTCCCTATTTTCCTCTCTGTCCCCCTCCTTCACCCCTCTGCCTCTCTAGTTTTCTTTCCTTTTCCCTTTCCTTTCTCCCTTCTTTCTCCCTTTACCTCCCATCTCTCTCCCCCTCTCTCCTTTTCTACATTTCCCCCTTTCCTGTCTCCATTTCTCCTGCATCTTATTTCCTTCTTGGTTCTGCCTCTCTCCTGAATCCTCCCTTTCTCCTGCTTCCCCTCTCTCCATCTTTCTCTCTTCCTTCTCCCTCTTCTCTCCAACTCTTTTCGCTTTCAGCTTTCTCCCTTGTCTCCATCATTCTCCTGTGTCCTCAGTCTCCCTCTCCCTCCCCTTGCTCCCCCCTCCCTCCCTCTCCTTAGCCTCCCTCAGGCAGACAGAAGGGGCACCTCAGTGATACAGTCTTCATGAGTAACCACAGAGACCACGTCCTCCAGGGGCAGCAGGGAGGTACACTTGATCTCAGTGTAGACATTCTTGCCCTCAGCACAGGCAGCCAGGAGGTCCACCAGGGAGATGTGGTACATGAGGGGGCTATTGTCCTCCACGCCATCTCTCGCCGCCTTCATCATGTCCAGCATGTGGGCCATAGAGGCCTTGTCATTGTAAAACACCACCACATCGTCCCCTGCATTGGTCAGCTTCGGAACGAGAAAAGGACGAAGGGTTCATAAGCAGAGGTCCCCCAGACCTCGGTGCCTGAGACTGGACTCCTCTACAAGAAGAGCATCCAAGCTCACAGGCCACAGGGCCCATCGAGTCCAAACCCTAATGTTACAGATGAGAAAATGGAGACCCACAGTGGCTCACATAGGTAAGTAGGTGATACAACTCGAATCTGAACCCAGAATCTGATTCCAAATACAGCGAGACCAGAGCAAAGGAAGTGCTCCACGAAAGGAAACCTTGACTTTCCTCAACCGCCACAGCCCTGCTTCCCTGCCCTCCTGCAACTTAGCTGGGCATCAATCTCAGCCACATTCCTCCACCACCAGACCTGTCCCCTCTGGACCCCGAACGCTTCTCAAACAAAGAAACCCCATGAGACAAGTTCGAGCTCACTCCAAAGGAGAAGGAACGAGAATTGGTAATGTTTCTAAAGAAGCCCCTTCCCTGCCTGAGTTTTTGAGATCTGTTCCCCTTCTTTGGGTTTTCCAGCTGAGTTCTATTCGGCCTCCTGCCTGAGTCCTTTCGGGCCCCCAGGAAGGCTTGCTGCCCACGTTCTCCTCAGGCCCACAGGCGGAGTTCCTTCACACTTCCTCTCTGAATTATAGTAATCTTTCTGCCTGAATCCTCTCAGTCTTGCTGTGTTTCAGATGCACTGTCTTAGTCCTTGCTGCCTGAGTGCTATTAGGCTTGTTGCCGGAAATCTCCCACCCCCACAGGTCTTTACTTTTATTTATTGTCTATTTTTTTACTTTGACATGGTCTAGGCTTTATCACAGGCTGGAAGACACTTGGTCTTTCTGACTTGGCTTGAAACCACAGTGTGGGGGGGACCAATGATGAAGCACACTGCCCACCTTCTGACAGAGGAGAAAGGACTCAAGATGCGGGAGACATTTTTAGACACAGCCAATGAAGGGAATTTGTTTTGCTTGACTATGCAGATTTGTTACAATGGCTTTTTTTTTCTTTTTCTTTCCCCCAGTGGTGGGGAGAGACGTGGGAGGGAGAGAAAACAAATGCTTGTTAAGTGCAAAAATGAAAAATAAAATCCAGGTCTGAGTAAGGCTCTTTATTCCACAAGCACATTCCTTGGCTTTGCACAAAGAGAAGTCTCCCTGCCTGAGGCCTTTCAGCTGCCCGGGTTCTGTAAGTCTCCCTGGTCCAGTTCTTTTTCCATTCACTATCTGAATATTTTCAGGTTCCTGGCCTGAGTTCTTTCAGACCTTCCACTGGGCTCCTCTAGCCTCCCTGACGGAGTTCCCCATCCAGGCTTGACTCTGCTTTCTTCCCTCGCCTTCCCCCACCCTGCCACTTCCACTCACCTCAGTCATGATCATGTCCTGACACTTCTTGACGTACTTGCCCTCGGCCTTGATGACGGTGTGCAGGAAGTCCAGGTATTGCACGTGCCGCCCATGGGTGGCCAGCAGGTGCACAAAGTGTTGTAAGACGGGCTCACTGATCTCTGAGCAGAGCTGGTGGTTGTTCAGGAAGATGTGCTGCATGGTCTCAGCCTCAAGGAGCTGCCAACATCCAGCAAAGGAGTGAGGAGCCCCACCTTCTGCTAGCTCCTGGCCATCCACCCAGGGACATCAACTGGAACCCAGCACCCACCATGAGATCCCCACTAGCTCAACTGGGGCTTCTGAGACCGGGGACCCCCAGTCTTCCCACAGAGTCCCCATTAATTTGAAGACCTAGACTCATAATGTCAGAGCTGTGGGGCACTAAGGGACCATCTGAGTCAACTGACCCTCATTTTGAATTGAGGGAAATTGTGGCCAAAGAGACAAAATAGAGTGGCAAGAGGTTTGAATCTGGAGTCACAGAAGACCTGGGTTTGAATCCTGGCTGTCATTTACTATCTATGTCATCTCAGACAAGTCACATAAGCACTTTTGTCACCTACAATGAAAAGGTTGACTAAGGCTCTTTCTGGGTCTCTATCCCTGGTTTTAGGAAGTGATTTGTTCAAGTCACAATGGCCAAACCAGGACACAAAAACCAATCACCTTCCCTTTCCCTCTACTGCAAAGTCAAAGGATCAAAGACCAAGAAATGGGCGGGACCTCAGTTATCCAGCACCTAACACAGAAAGAGACACACATTTCTAGAGTTGGACAATGTGGGGATTTGTTTTGGTTGAATATGCTCATTTATTTCAAGTGTTTTGTCTCTCTTCTGGTAAGGAGAGAAAAAGTAGGAGGGAGAAAATATGCTAGAAATTTTTTAAAATACAATTTAATTTTTAAAAAAGGTATCTATTCCAACTTCTCCATTTTAAAGATGAACCAAATGAGATTTAAGTTAAGTGATTTAGGTGGGATTGGAATTCTGGCTCTTTCCTTTTCTTTGTATCCGCAGAGCCTAGCACAGTGCCTGGTACATAGTAGGCACTTCATAAATGCTTATCCTCTCCCTTTCTGCCTCTAGAGCCCCCAGTTTTCCTCTGTGCCCCCTTGCCGCTTTCCTCTTTCCTTCCCCTGGAGTCCTTAGAACTTCTCTTCCCTGGGTACCCTTCTCCCCACCAGGACCCTCTTCTTTCCCCCTCCAGGGGCCTTGCCCAGCTCTTACCCCAGGGGTGAGGAAGAGATTGAGGTGCTTGTGGAGCAGGGCCTGGTTCCCAGGGTTTCCAGCACAGAACTTCTGTAGGAATTGATGTGTATATCGAAGGATTTCCATCATCTTCGCATCCCCCTGCAGGAAGGAGAAGAAGGAAGGTATGCTGGGACCCCAGGAAGGATCCCCACTGATGGACAGGGATAAAGACTAGAGCCGGGATCTGGATCAGGAAAAGGGTCAAGAATGGGATTCAGGTCAGGGTCAGTTAAGGTAAAAGATCAGGGATTGGGACAAAGGTCAGGGGTCAAAGTGAGGAATCAGGTTGAGTGCTGGGATCAGAATCAGGGTTGGATTAGACTAGAATCTGAGGAGTCAGACACAAAGGTCAGAATCCAGGTAAAGGGTTGGAGATAAGAGCCAGGATAAGAGATGCATTTTCTGAGGGGAGATCACTCTGGCACAATAGGGAAAAAAAAACCACAGGATTTGGTATCAAGAGACCCGGGTTTGAGCCCTGGCTCTGCCACCTCCAAGCTGAGAGACCTTGGAAAAGGCATTTGATTTTTCTGAGCCTCTGTTTCCTCATCTATAAAACTGGGCTAATAATACTTGCACTACCCACTTCTCAGAGACCTATTCTGAAGGCCAAGCAAAATCACACCAAGCACTTTGTAAACTACAAAGCTTTTTATTGTTGTCATTCGGGAGTTTTTCGGTTACTGTCTGACTCTCTGTGACTCATTTGGGGTTTTCTTGGGAAAGGTACTGGGGTGGTTCTCCATTTCCTTCTCCAGCTCATTTTAAAGTTGAGGAAAATGAGGCAGACAGGGTTCAGGGATTTGCCCAGGGTCACACAGCTAGTAAGTATCTGAGGACAGATTTGAACTCAAGAAGAGTCTTGCTGACTCTAGGCTTAGCATTCTATCCACTGCACCACTGAGCTGCCTATAAATGTAATTATCATTACAGTTTTCCCTTCCACATTTCAGGGATTAGGAGCACAGTGCCCCATGATCGGGAAAATCCATGTAAAATGTTTTGCCCCTCCCTTCATACCAAAGAAGACATCTGAATTATTATAGTATTAGAAGAAAAAATATCGGGGCGGCTAGGTGGCGCAGTGAGTAGAGCGTCGGCCCTGGAGTCAGAAGGACCTGAGTTCAGATCCAGCCTCAGACACTTAACCCTCAGACACTTAACGTACACACAAACAAAAAAACTTAGCCATGTGACCTTGGGGCAAGTTACTTAACCCCAATTGCCCTCCAAAAGGCAAAAAAAAAAAAAAAGAAGAAGAAGAAGAAGAAGAAAAAATATGTTGATATTATATATTTTATGCATTTCTAAGTTTTTTCTGTGTCATCTGCAGTTTCACAAAACTCCCCCAGAATTCCCATTTTAATTTCTTTTGCTGCCTCATGATATATAAAAGCCATGATGGAGAAAGTTGAGATGTAGAAGGGATAACTATATCATTATTGGAAGGTGGTATGAAGGTAAGAAGTGAGGAACCAAGAGTCAAGGTCAAGCCTCAGAGCTGGAGTCATGGTGAGCTACCAGTGGTCATTGTCAGGGTAAAGAGGGAGGGATTCAAGGTGAGGGTTAGGGGTTGGGGTCAGAGTGATGACTGGGTGGGAATTAGGATAGTGGCAGAGTCAGAGGAAGAAGTGAGGGTTGAAGGTGGGTCAGAGTCAGGGTTTAGGGCTCTCAGTCCCCACCTTTTCATATGGGATCTGGAGCAGATCCAACATGACTTTATGGGCATCCATGTTCTTGAGTAACCTCTGCTGTTTCTTCCGCATCTGTTCCCCAACCCCACACATCTTGTTCAGGCGTTCGAGGATCTGGGGGAAAGATGGTGGAGGGAGGGAGTAGGGGAAGGAATTAGAGGAAAAAGGAACTCAGAAAATACACTGTTATGGGTGCCTCCCCCTGCCCCTTAGCCCACCCCTCATGAGGCAGGGGCAGGAAGCCCCAGGAGGGGTGAAGCTGTGCCCTCCTGGCTGTGAGGGTCAGGCTCCAGAATATTTTTCTTTTTAAAAAGGAATCTGAGAGTGAAAAAGAGTTTATAGGAAGACCAAACAAGGAACTGTCAAAGTGTCTTGATTCTACTCATCAAATGAATTAATTAAGAAATGAATAGATAAATAAATGGGTGGAGAGAGAGAGAAAAAAACTGAATACAGGAATTATCCAATTGTGAAACTGAGTTCTACTAAATTTAAGAGTATTCAATCTGAAGTTTCAATGTAAAAAAATCCTAGTGAAAAGCCAGATAGTATCACCTATTATATTTTATTACATTTTCTCCCAAGTCTACTGCCAGGACCACCCTTTCAAAAGGAGCCCAGGGCCACCCACAATCACATGTCTCCTGCTCCCCTCCTGACTGTTTTGTCTTTCCTCCCCCTTACCAGTAGCCCTTTCCCCATACAGATGTCCTCCCTTTCCCCCCCTTCCAGCTGGCTTTCATGGGTTGTCTTTTCCCACTAGAATGTAAGATCTTTGAGGGTAGGAACTATCTTTTTGTTTGTATTCCTAGGGACACAGTGTTTGGCTCTGGCATACAGTAAATACTTAAATGCTTTATCTAGCTAACTAGATATATGTCTGTCTATTAGAAAGCTGGTTGGCTCGAAGGCAGGAGGAGTGAGAGGAACTAGTCACACACCATACTATGCCCACTGGTGACCAAAGCTCACAGCTAATTCGGATGACCCTTGGAGGAGGTACATGACTCTGAAGTGTGGCTCCCCTTTGGAGACTCCTGCCTAGGACCGAGACTCCTACTCCCCAGATCCCAGTCTCTCAATTCCCTGTAACCCCCTCCACTCCCAGCTACTCACCCCCTTGACGATCTGATAGTTTTCACTGCTTTTCTCCCCGAGTGGCTGGGTGAAGCCCTCCTCATCTGCAGGGTGCTGAGAGCATGGAAAGAAAGGGCCAAAGTGAAGAACCAGGGTCAAGTGATGGTCCAGACTCCAGCCCACACCTCCTGCCCCCGAGGCCCTTGTTGGTCTCTGCCCTGCTCTTGCCCCTTGCCCTTCCTCCTCACCTCCTTCTTCTCTTTCTTCTCATCCACCACCTCGTCTCCTTTGTTGCTACCCTTCTTATCCACCCACAATTCCGACTTCTCCACCATGGTCCGAAGCCGGTCCAGCTCAGACTTGATCACTTTGTAGTTTTCCACATCCTGGGCTGAGATCAGTAGCTGCACCTAAGGGAGAGCATGAGCAAAGACAGGATAGCAGAAATGCCTCAAATTCTTTACAGTCTGGCCCTACCATGTCCCACTTCAACCTTTCTGCCCTTAGCTCTCTAAGGCAGGAAGCGTATTGCACAGAAAGAGCCCTGAATTTGGAGAGCTAAGCTTGAAATTATGGAACCAGAATTCAAATCCCTGCTCCGTCTGTCACTTCCCGAAGGCAGCTCAGATGTATGGTGGCTGGAACACTGAACGAGGAATCAGGAAGACCTGAGTCCAAATCTCAATTCAGACCCATTTACCAGCTGTGTGACCCTGAGCAAATAAGTCATTTAAATTTATCTTTGTCCTTACCTGTGAAATGGGGATAGTAATAGCACCTGCCTCAAAAGGTTGTTGTAAGAATCAAATTGGAATATAATATATATGTATTTCTGTGTGTTTTATATATGTGTGTGTGTAGGTATATATATATATATATATATATATATATATGTATGTATGTATGTATACACACACACACACACACACTCACAGACACACATACACAAAGGATTATATAGTCCTTAAAAGCATTATATAAAATTTTGTTATTTTCAATATTACTACCTATGTGATGACATTGGGAAAGTTCTTTAAACTCTCTAGGCTAGGGGTGGGGAACCTGTGGCCTCAAGGCCATATGTGGCCCTCTAGGGCCTCAAGAATGGCCCTTTAACTAAATCTAAACTTCACAGGACAAATCCCCTTAATAAAAGGGGATTTGTTCTGTAAAACTTGGACTCAGTCAAAAGGACACACCCAAGGACCTAGAAAGCCACAGGTTCCCCGCCCCTGCTCTAGGCCTTCCCTCCTCACTCCCCAGGCTGCTAGAAATCCACTGCTCCAGAGTCCCCTTCCTCCATTTGCTTTCCTCCTTCCCCTCCTCCCTCAGGCCAGCTACAGGAAGACTCCTCAACACTACTGGAGTCATCCTTTATCTTCACTGAAATTGCCTAAATGATCACGGAGCTTGGATGGGATGAGAGTCCTAGTCCAACTCCTAGTCAAATAGAGAACCACTCGCCCATTAGCTCTGCTCCTGTGCTCTGGGAGACCCTCTGTCTCCCACAACAGTCACCAGACAACTGGGTCCTGCCATCTGACCCACTGCTAAATCAGTAAGACTTCTAGGCCCTCCCATCTGCCCTGCAGCTAAGCTTTCTTTCACATGCCATGTACTCCAATTAGAGTGTGGGCTCTTTGATAACAAAGACGATTTCAATTTTTCTAATTGCATACCCAGAGCTTAGCACATAGTAGCCCCTTAATCTGAAACCTCCCTACCCCCACAAGGCTGTTGGGAAAAACCAGTGGGAAGAAGTGTGAGATATTATTGGCAGATGTTGTTTCAATTCTGGTAGAACTGGCCCTAGTGGTGTTGATGGCTCTTACAAGAGGATTTACAGCCTGAAGTCTGGACTGGGGGAGTTGGGGTGGGGGGGAGCAGGCATGGAGGGGCCTCACCTGTTTGAAGGTGTGTATGACCTCCTGGCGCTGGCTGAAGTGTTTGAAAAGCAGCTGCAGAGAGCCAGAGACCAGAGGGGCATAGTCATGCATGGTGAGATGGATCAGCACCCGTAGGAACATACGTCCACCTTCATCATCCACTTCTAACATGCTGCTGGTCTTCCTGCTTAGGCAGGGAAAGAAGGGAGGATGAGAGGGAAGGAGAGAAGGAAGAGGGGGAGGAAGAGGGGGAGGGGAGAAAAAGAAAGAGGGGAGAGATGAAATGAGGGAAGGAGAAAGGAAAAAAAGGAAATAAAGTAGGGAAGGAGAGAAGAAAAGAAGGAGGGAAGGTGAAAGGAATGAAGGAAAAGAGGGAAGGAAGGAAGGAAGGAAGGGAATGAAAATGACTATAAAGAGAAGGAATGTCCCTGCTGCTTTCTAAGAAGTTGTGGTTCAAGGAGGAAGGTGAACGTTTTTCAAGGAAACCTTAAAAGAGGAACTGCCCCTCATTTTACTCCCACCTATGTCTGATCGTAAGTTGCTTCTGCCTGTTTAACCAAAGACCCTCCTGTCCTGGATGGATGGATGGAGGGTGGATCTTGACAGAAACTAGAACAAGCAAGGTTATTGCTGAGGACAGGTACAGCCAAGTAGCCCTTCCTGAGCTTGGTGAGGGAAGGGTATGTCTCAGGAAGTCTGAGGCAGGAAAGAGGGAAAGCAATAGGAATATGGATTTTTATCCATATCTATTCTGAGAAACCTTCGGGCCATGGGCTTCTGCCATGAGGGTGAGCTCCTCTTCCCCCACTATACAGGGTCTCCAGTGCAGAAACCAGGGCTTACTCACCCCATTCCAAACATAGCCTCTGCTTGCTCCCCAATCCGATCCAGGTTCATGTTAGCAGCTGTTAGGGATGAAACACAGAAGGGAGGGAAAAAGGGGGATGTTTTTTAGGCAGAGATTGAGGGATCAAGCTAGCAGATCTCCTTTGCCATCTGCAGACCTCTATCCCCCTATCTTTCTCTACCCCCACCAAAGCACATGGCCCATCAGGGATATTCAGACTCAATCAATCAACAAACATTTATTAAGAGCCTCCTATGTGCCAGGAAATGTGCTAATTGTTGGGGATACAAAAAGAGGCAAAAGATGGTCCTTACCCTCAAGGAGCTTACAAGCTAATTGAGGAGATAATATGCAAACAAATATATATAAACAGTTATTTAGAGGAAGGAAATAATTAAGGAAATAAATAAGGAAATAAAAAGGAAATAATTAACAGAGGGAAGGGAATAGAATTAGGCAACAGAATATGGTCTGAGAAAGGCTTCCAATAAAAGATGGGATTTTAGTTGTGACAGCCTAGAAAGTCAGTGGGCAGAGATGATGAGGGAGAATATTCCAGGCACAGGAGATAGCCAGAGAAAACGCTAAAAGCTTAGTGATGGAGTGCCTTGTTCACAAACAGCCAGGAGGCCAGTGTCACTGGGTCTAATAGGATGTGCTGGGAAGTAAGACTGGAAAGGTAGGAGGCTAGGTTATGAAGGGCTTTGGATGTCAGAGCATTCTTCATTTGATCCTGGAGGTGATGGGGAGCCACTGGAGTTTACTGGGTAGGGGTCAGACCTGTAGCTTAGGAAAATCATTTTGGTGGCTGAATGGAGGATGGATTGCAGAAAGGAGAGGACCCAAGGTAAGCAGACCCACCCACAGGCTCTTGATCTCTTTTGGGAACCTCCAAATGCAGCAGCCAAAATGAATCCACTTTCCATCATGGTGGTATGGTGCTCTGCAAAATGTTGGGAAGGGAGCCAAGAAACCCAAGGTCTAATCCCTGTTCTGCAAATGACTTCAAGCCTAGTCATTCCCACTTGTGCTTCTGTTTCCTTCTCTGTAAAGAAGGATGGAGGTGGATGGAATAGATGGTCTCACTAAGGGTTTACTTCCAGTGTCAACATTTTGGGGGGTTCTGTGGCTTGATTAAACAACTGACTTTACAGCTTTGGGCCTCTGTTTTTTCCCCTGTTGAATAGGGCTAATAATATTAATATCTGACCTGCCTGCCTCACAAGGCCACAGTCAAGAGCACAATAGATAATGGGAATGGGAGCACCTAGCTCCTGACAACAAAAAGATGATGGACCACATGTGCAGAATAAGACACATTTTTCAGACATGTCCATTGTGAGAATTTATCTTGCTTGATTATGCATATTCATTATAAGGATTTTGTTTTCCTTTTTTTTTCCCGTGGAAAGAGAGAAAATAAATTCTTGTTGGGTGAGAAAAAAAATTTTGACAAAAATAGAAAGATACTAAAGGAAAGTTTATCAGGGCAGAGGGCAAGTTCTATAAGGGAAAACGGAGTTGGGCTGCCTCAAGGCAGGAGAGTAGGAATGGAGGCAGGCAGAGAAAAGACAAGGTGGCAATGAGGACAACGGAGAGCTTATCCCAGCTCTACCATGATTTCCCCATGTGACCCTGAACAAGCCACTCAATGTCAATGAGCCCATTTCCCATTAGGACGGCAAGAAGACAACCTTCCCCAGAAGAAAAGAAGGAGGAAGAGGGGGAGGGGAGGGAGGGGGAGAAAATTTGAAGCTCAAGGAATTGTGGAACTGAATCTTGTAAACTAAAAATAAACAAACAAATTAATAAAGACAATAAATAAATAAATAAATAATTTTAAAAAGGAAGACCCTGGATACAGAAGAGCCCAAAGACCCTTACTTGTGGAGTCAAAAGCTGGAGCTGTCCCATCAGCCCCACTGTCTTGCATGGGGAAAACTTCTACAAATTCCTTCTTGAAGACTGAGAGCAGGTAGGAGATGCGATAATCCAGTCGAACGTTGAGAATAAACTGTTGGGAAAATGAAGGAGAGGTCTCCACTCTGATCCTACCTTCACCCCCTCATTAGGGAGGGGCAAATTCTTTTCCATAATTGACAGTAGCAAAGAAGTATGATTTTTTTTAAACCAACTTCCCTTTGTATCTTGAATATATTTTGACACTTTACTAGAACTATGAATGTGCCCGATATTCCAGAAATTCAAGACATCAAATCAAATGGAGTCTTGCTCACTGGGTTCTGTTTCATTTCTTTCTGCTCCCATATATGCATGGGTACCACATCACAACTCAGACAGATGCAAAGACCCACAGCCTGCCTCACTCTAACTTCCAGTCTCAGATTTTCCTCCATCATTTCTCCCCACACCCCTCTAGAGGCAGAGGGAAGAGTTCTGAAAACCCTGAAATACAGGGCTATTATTATTACTTCCTACCCCATTACTGTACCTGCTCACTACCCAAACTACAGGGCCAGTTGTGGGGCAGACGCCAACCTAGTAGTGATGCTCAACAGCCTGAAGCCAAGAGGATGGTGGCTATATGGTCCAATGGATAGAGCACAGGGCCTGGAGTCAGGAAGACTTCAGTTCAAATCCAGCTTTACCAGCTGTGTGACCTGAGTAAATCATTTAATCTGTTTGCCTCAGTTTCCTTCAACTGTAAAATGGGGATAATATCAGCACCTACTTCACAGGGTTGTTGTCAGCATGAATTAATATATATAAAAAACTGTTTAGCACAGTGCTTGGCATGGTAGATTACATATGTGTGTATACACATATAAAAATGCTCATTCCCTTTTGTCTCCTTCTCCTGCCATCCCAAATACCTGCAGGATTTCCAGGATTTTGAGCTTGGTCTCCATCACCACAATGTCTTCATTCTCCACAAACTTTCCTCGGTCCATTGACTCCTGGGTCCCGGCAGTGGGGAGGCTGGGAGCACTGAAAATGGACTGCTTACGGCTCAGCACCATGGTGGACATCATCTGCCCCACCCCCTGGATGGACCGACGAACATTTTTCCCTGGAGGAGATTGGGGTAAATGCCAGATATGTTCAGTGACTTGGAACTGGAGGGATAAGGTCAGCTAGGAGAGGATGCTCTGTCACTGTCCCCTTCCCCCAAATGGGCATCAGCCACCTCTTCTACACTTAATAAACATAGAAAAGCCTGAGTCTCTCCTGCCTTGTATCCAAACCCCATCCTGTCCTGAGGGTCCACTCTGTGCTGGAGTCTACACTAGGAGCTGGGAGGGTATATAAAGAAGTGAGGAGGCAAAAGACCTGCCCTCAGAGAGCTCTCAATCAGGTCCTCTCCTCAGGAACTCCCAGTGTGACCAAGGAGACAGGCCATACCATACACATACATAGCCACTCTCTGATGCAGGAATCAGACATAATTCAGCAGACACATGAAGGTACCAACTGCTACTGCCCTTACTCCCAAACTAGTTTATATTTGGCAACTATTTATTCATTCACTTTATGTTTATGCTGCATGTATTTATCTATGTACCTGTCTCCCCCCAGTAGAATATAACTCCTTGAAAATAGGCATTGCTGGGGCGGCTAGGTGGCGCAGTGAGTAAGAGCACCAGCCTCGGGGTTGGGATGACCCGAGATCTATCCGGCCTCAGAAAATGAGCACCCACGCATAAATAATGACTGGCCGTGTAACCTTGAGCAAGTTACTTGAAGAAAATAGGCATTGTTTCATTCTTTATACCTTGTTATCTCCTGGCACATAGTAGGCACTTAACAGATGATTGATTAAATTAATTGATTGCATAATCTGGGTATAGTAAGGAGATAGAGCATAAAAGAGAAGTGAGAAAGGGGCAGGATAAATCAGGGAAGGCTACCTGTAGGAGGGAGGTACATGAAGGTGGACATGGCCCTGGGCCTGGAATCAGGAAGTCCTGAGTTCAAATCTAGCCTCCGATACTTATGAGTTATGTGACCCTAGGCAAGGTCACTTAACCTCCCTTTACTTCAGTTTCTTGGTCTGAAAAATAGGGATAATAATAGCACCTGCCTCCCACGGTTGTTGTGAGGATCAAATGAGATAATATTTTTAAAGTGCTTAGCAAAGTACCTAGCACACAGTAGGTGCTATATACATGATGATGTTAGGCGCTATGAGGATAATGATGACGATGACAGGGCAGGGAACAGGTCAGCCTGGCACTCAACGAGAAAGGAAAGTAGGAATAGAATTAAAATGGGCCATGGTGGAAGGCATCTCAAAGGCCAATGTGAGATTAGATTTGACATTAATATACATAAAGAATCATCTGCTGGGGTGACTAGGAATAGAGCACAGGCCCAAGAGTCAGGAGGAACTGAGCTCAAATCTGACCTCAGGCACTTATCACTTACTAGCTGTGTGACCTTGGACAAGCCACTTAACCCCAATTGCCCTGCCCTCCCCACTACAAAAAGAAAAAAAAAAGAATCATCTGCTTCTTTTGTGGTGGCAAAGAATTGGAAATTGAGGGTATGCCCATCAGTTGGGGAATGGCTGAACAAGCTGTGGTACATGATTGGGATGGAACACTATGTGCTGTAAGAAATGATGAGCATGATGATTTCAGAAAAACCTAGAAAGACTTACATGAACTGATAGAGTGAAGCAAGCAGAGCCAAGAGAACAGGGTACACGGTAACAGCAAGATTGTGTGAAGGATTCAAGACAGTCACAAAGGACTCATCCGTCTCCAGAAAGAGAATTGACGGAGTCTGAATACAGACAGAAGCTGAATATTCAAATTTTCGTCTACAAAATGACTAACATGGAAATATTTTTTCTATGAATGCACATTATGACCTGTATCAAACTGCTCACCATATTAAGAAGGGGAGAAGGAAGGGAGGGAGTAATATAATTTAGAAATCAAAATTTTTTATAAGATCATTAAAATGATTTTATATGTAATTGGGGAAAAATAAAAAGATTTCCAAAATGTATATAGTAGATACATATAAAATACATATATATACATATATGTATACACGTATATTATACAGCCACACACATAAAGAGCTGGCTAGGCTTTGGGATTGTGTCTCTTCCATCAGACTGGAAGATCTCTGAGGGCAGACTTGTGTCCGTCATACCAGAATGGGAGCTCCCTAAGAGTAAGGATTGTTGCCCTGGTCAGATTGGGAGTTTCCTAAGGGAAGGAATTTTGTCTACCTCCTTAGATTGGAAGGCCACTTCTGTGGGACTCAGTCAGTTAACTAGCATTTATTAAGTGTCTACTTAATTGTTAAGTGGCTAACAATCAGTCAATAAATATTTATTAAGTGCTATGCCCTGTGTTAAGTGCTAACACAGACTCCTTGGTCTCTAGGAGACCTGCAGGGGGTACCCAGCCTAGCCCAGTCAAGTGAGAGGAATGGGAGAGGGATAAGCAAGGGACAGAATGAGGGAAAATGGATTTATCTGGTGGCAGGGTGAAATATAATTTGGCACAGTATGAGTGTGTCTGAACCTAAATCCTGGAATGCAGGGCCCAGGGAGAAGCTGAGAGCCCTCAGCCAATTCAGAATGTATCATTATCCCGTTTCTAACAGAGGGAGTAAGGAAACCTGCATTCATCAAATTTGAGAATCTCAGAATTGAAAATAATTTCAGAGGCAAACAACAGAATTTCCCTCTACAATTAGGAGCTCTTAAACTAGGGTTTGTGAACTTGTCTTTTCAGTAGTTTGATGACCATAATTCCACATTACTGGTTTCCCTTCTAATCACATGCCCGCCTTTAAAGATATCATTCTGAGATGAGGCCCAGAGACTTCACCAGACTGCCAGCAAGATCCATGACACAAACAATGGCTGAGGACACCTGTTCTATAATATTCTTATAAGGGATCATCTGAGTCTAGGATAAAAGCCGTCTGGTGACAGAGAACTCACTCACTACCTCCACAGAATAACTCTAACAAGGAAGGCTTTGCTTACACAGATAAGAACCCAAACATGCCTCTTTAGCCTCCCGCCTATTGGCCCTAGATGGCCTATTTGAGACCAGACAAACCAAATCTAGTTCTTCTTCCAGGAGACAACCTTTCAAAGAATTAAAGGCAGCTATCACGTCCCCCCAGTCCCCATCTCCAAGTCTTCTCTTAATTAGGTTAAACAATCCAAGTTCCTCTACCTGAGTTTTGCCTGACAGGGTTTTGAGAGACAGCACCCCACCCCCAGCATCCTGACTGCCTTTGCCTGTCGGGTCAGGAGGGTCCCACCCAGGGCCCCAGCCTCACCCCCAGGATCTTCGTTGTAGGCCTGCAACAAGACTGGGGGACCCTGCACACAGTCGATGATGCCCAGCAGAGTCCGGGTGAGTCGAAGCAGCTCACTGAAGCTGTAGAAGCCGAAATAGATGAGGTTGTGGGCCAGGCTGACCACCTGTGGAGAGTTGTTGGGGAGAAAGAAGAGAGGTAAGGACAGAAGAAGGCACCAGGTTGGTGATGCACGGGCTGAGAGGGTATGGGATTGGAGATCACTGCAGGAATAAAAATGACTCCACCGTTCCTTGGAGCTTTAAGGTTTTGGAAATGTTTTCTTTATAATATATAATAGATTTTTCTATAATATAAGCCTGTGGGGTAGGCAGTGTAAGTATTATTAACCTCTTTTTAGAGGAGGAAATTAACATTGAGAAAAGTTAAGTAACTTGCCCAAGGTCACTAAGCAAGGTAGAAGCCTAGCTAGGATTAGAAGTGGGGGTTTGTTGAGGGTTTTATTGTTTATTTGATTTTTTTTCCCCATTGCACCATTCATTACCCCAAGAACCATAAACGTTGAATAGCTTCAAGAGACTGCTAGGGGTGGCTAGGTGGCAAAGCAAATAGAGCACCAGCCCTGGAGTCAGGAGGACCTGAGTTCAAATCCAGCTTCAGACACTTAACACTAGCTGTGTGACCCTGGGCAAGTCACTTAACCCCAATTGCCCAGCCTTCCCCCCTCCAAAAAAATAAAAGCGAGACTGCTAGGAGGGCTAGGGCTAGGGCTAGAGAAGTGGACTTGGAGTCAGGAAGACTTGAGTTTGAAACCAGCCTCAGATGCACATTTCCGGTGTAACCCTGCCAAAGTCTTTTAACCTCTCTCAGTCTTAGTTTCCTCATCTGTAAAACAATAATAATAGTACTGACCTCAGGATTGTTGTGTAAATGTTAGCTATTATTTATTATATGAAAAGTTTAGGTAAATTCCTCAGTGTGAGATTCATGCCTAGTTATTATGAGAAACTCAAGTCTTTGAGAAAGCTCAGGGGATACAGTTACTAGACCTAGAGTCAAGAAGACCTGAGTTCAAATCCATCCTCAGATACTCAGTAACTGTTTGACCCTGGGCAAGTCACTTAACTCTGTGTGCCTCAGTTTCCTCATCTGTAGAATGAGCTGGAGAAGGAAATGGCAAATCGCTGCAATGTCTTTGCCAAATGGGGTTAGGAAGGATTGGACATGACTGAAACAACTGAACAACAAGGTCTGAGAAGGCACACCTATGCCTTTCTATATCCCATCCTGAGGGACCCAAGGCTGGGGACACCACAGAGTTATCCAGGGTGGAAACTGCCATGGGCTTAGGATCCTAGGAAGCCAAACTTCTAATGGTCAGGGCAACAAATCTGGAGTCCAGAAGACCTGTGTGCACTTAGGAGTTGTGACATGGAGCAAATCAACTAGCCTCAGTTTCTGTACCTGTAAAACAGGGATAATAATCACACACACCTCCTAGAGCAGCTGTAAGGACAAAATGAAATAATATTTGTAAATAGCTTTGCAAACCTTACAGCACTATGTAAATGCTAGCTATTATTATGATTGTTATTATTAAACAAGGAGCAGTTTGGAGGTAGGCTGGAAAGAAATCAGGGAGCAGGCATCCAAAAGACTGACTGGAATCTGCCTCTTGTGTCTTTTTCTCTGTAAAAAGAGGTTGACATGATAAGCTTGGAACAAGGGCGTGTGCTTGCTAAGAGGACTTTCTTAGCCCAGGAACCAAAGCAGTGACAGGAAGACAATGAGCATGGGGGAAGGGGAGATGTTTTGGCTGAGTGGTTGGAGGTCATGTGGAATAAGGACTAAGTGGAAGGAGGCTAAGACAATCCCTAAACTAATTGCCTTGCTGCAAATCAGAAGTAGGCTCTTTCCCCAAACTCCACCAAGGTAATAGAGAAAAGCCCACCTCCACGCAATACCCTCCATGTTTTCAGTATCCCCCAAAGCTTCCCCTTTGCTGCCCAGGAAGTGATTTAGACAAGGGGTGTTAACAGAACCACAGAAGAATCACAGGATCTCAGCTGGAAGGGACCTCAGAGATCACAGTCCAACCCCTTTATTTTGCTGATAAGGAAACTGGTGTGCAGAGGGGGAAATGACTCACATGTTGAGTTATTTCCAGAAAAGCCAGAACTAACATCTCACATTTTCATAACACTTTCAGATTTGCAAAGAGCTTTTCTCACACTGGCCCTTTTAGGTGAGTAGGGTTACATTTGGGGGAGTTTTGGTTTTAGCTGGTTTTTTCTTTGTTTTTTGTACAGACTTGAAATTTAATTGGCATTCCTAAATGAAGATATTCCCTCTAGCCAGGCAGGTCAGCAAGCTGTGTGAGGCACCATCCCCATGTCTTCACACTGACTACACCCTGTGCCTGGAATGCCCGGGCTTCCTTGCAGACTTTCATGGGTCGCCTTCTCTAGGAGGCCTTCCCTGGTCTCTCCAGCACTTGTATTTTCTCTTCTAAAGCTATCTTCTGTCAATTCTGTGTGCATCTTTTATGCCCCTGCCTATTCACATGTTGTCTGCTATTAGAGTGTGAGCTCCTGGAGAGCAGGGCTGCTTGTGTATCCCTTTGGATCTCCAGAACATAGTAGGGTGCCCAGCACATAGGAAGGACTGAATGATTATTGATGATTGATTATGCCAAATTTTTATTATTATCTCCATTTTACAAATGAGGACACTAGGCACAAAGAGAGGGAGTGACTTGTCCAAGGTCACACAGTAAGTGGCAAGGCCCAGATTCAAATCCAGGTCTCTCTACTCTTAAATCCAATGCTCTCTCTGTCAGTGTCATGAAGGCATCAGGGGGCTTTGCTTGACCTCCCTTGGGGGCTGAATCTAGAACCAGAGAATCTCAGCACGTGAGAATTCATTTTGAGCTTCAGAAATCCTTGTCATCATATTCCTTGGGTCTTCCTTCCTGTGGCTCTGTGCCCCCATTTCTCTAACAATAGCTCGAATTGATGCAGTGTCTTCCACGGGCCGGGCACTGTGCTACATAAGCACTTTTACAATTATTATCTCAGTGATCTTTACAACCTGGGGAGGCAGGTGCTATTATTATCTCCACTTTACAGATAAGGAAACTGAGGCAATTAGCAATGAAGTGATTTGCCCAGGATTAAACAGCTAGTAAATATCTGAGGCCAGATTTGAACTCAGGTCTTCCCAGCTCCAGGCCAGCTCTAGCCACTGTGCCACCTAGTTGCCTGGCAGCAAAGGTCCTACCTCAAAGGTGAGCTTGTTCTTTTCCTCGTTGGCAAAGGGCACAGCTTCACTGACTACGTTGTTGAGATAGTCTTCTACAAACTCCATGGTGTTGGCAAACTTATTCTTCTTATCATCCCGAGAGTCATTGAGGTTGGAGTCATAGCTAGAAGAACAGGGGAGGGGAGATGGGATGGGTTGGGAAGACTACAGAGAAAGGAAGGGAGGCAAGGGAGTCAAGTCCCTTCCTTCTCCCTCAGTTTTCCCCCCACCTCAGTCTAGAAGGGCACCCATTCTTTAACCTCTGGCCCCAGTTCCTTATTTCCTGCTGCCCTTCCTTATGGTCCCTTTGGCTCTCACGGGCCCAGGTCTCACTCCTTGATGGTGATGGCTGTGGGGATCTCTGTCCAGAGGCGGGCGAACTTGACTGGGGTGACGAGTTCCTGGGGGTCACGGTCTACATGCACATGCAACATGAGATGACAAAAGGAGGCACGTAGATCAAAGGGCAGCATCTCATCTGCCATGCACAGGAAGATGAGATCCACACCCAGCTGTTGGGAGATCTCATGGATGGCCAGATACTGGCGGTCCAGACACATGCGGGCAAACAGCTTCAGCTGGTATCTGTGGCAGAGAAAGGAGGGGGAAATAGAGGGGAGCACTTGGCTCTTGAGCTGAGCTGTGAAGGAAACAAGGGATTCTACAAGATGGAGGTGAGAAGGGAGAACATCCCAGGTGTGGGAGACAGATAATGTACCATCCCAGGTGTGGAAGAGTGCATCATGGGTACAAGGAATAGCAAGAAAACCAGTTCACCTGGCAGTAAGGTGTGTGAAGGAAAGTCATGTAATGTTAGTAATAAGGCCAGAAAAGCAGATTCGGACTAGATGTGGAGACCTTTTCATGCCAAACACAGCAATTTACATCTGATTCTAAAGGCAACAGGGAGCCACTGGAGTTTATTGAGCTGGTGAATAATGTGTCAAATCTGTGCTTTTGTTTTTTAAAGGAAGGTCATTGGCAGCTGGGTAAACGATGGCTTGCAATAAGAAGAGACCCAAGGCTTTACAATGTCTCTGCAAAGTGGTCATCCAGCCTCTGTTTAAAGACTTCTAGGTAAGGGAACCCACTACCTCCCAAGGAAAATACATGCTGCTTTTGGACAGCTCCAACTGTTGTTTTTTTTTTCCCTCTTCAGGCCAAAACCTGCCTTTCTGAAGTTTCTACCCATCACTCCTATTTCATGGAATGAAGCAGAATAAGGCCTATCTCTCCTCCACATGGAAACCCTTCAGATGCTTGAATACAGTTTAAGAAGGGGCAACAAGTGGGTGGAGACTGGGGCAGGGTAAAGGGAGGAGGAGGAGGAAGAAGGAAACTATGGCTGTGTCTGCCCAGAATGAGTCAAAGCATGCTGTTTAAACTGTAGTGGGAGGGATCTAGATTAGACCAGGAATCAGCAGCTTACAGGGCTTGCATGCCAAGTCTTCTTGTATTCACTCTCCCTAGCCAAGCGAAGGTGAGCCAGGTGGGGGGAAGGGGAAGCAGCCCCAGAGGCAGCTACACTCCAAGGCCAGATCAGCTAACACTTCAGCAGGGATTCACTGGCTACCAGCCCAGTGAAAGGACTGGGCACAGAGGAGTGGCAATGGGGAGAGGGAAGGAGGGAGCAAAGAGGCAGAGCTAACAGGAGATGGCATCAAAGCTTCAGCATCTCCACAATTCTACAGGGGGTGGCCCAACCTGGCCCACTCCAAACTTACAGGCCATCTTCGGCATTGTAGTGGGAGTCGCCAACCCCTGGTCTGGACAGCTCGGTATTGGTGTGGAGAGAGTACTGGACTTGGACACAGGAATACCTGAGTTGGAATCCTGCCTCAGACCTTTACTGACTGTGTGACCCTGGGCAAGTCACTTAACCTCTATCCACCTAAGGTTCCTCATCTATACAATGGGAAATAATAATAATAACATTTTTCTTTCCATGGTTGTTGTAAGAATCAAATAAGTACAATAAATAAATAATATAAATACAAATATTACCCTAATCACCATCATTAGTGATGATGATGACCAATAACAGTTATGGGACTTCCACCATCCTGAGCATCTTTTGTTAAAGAGTCATCTACACATGAGAGGTAAGCAGCTTGTGAGCTGAGATGTGAAGGGAGCACCTGATTCTAAGAGGCAGAAGTAAGGAAGGAGGGCATTCCAGCGTGGGGAGGGGCCAGGAAGCCAAGAGACAGCCTGCTCCCACCTGTAGTAGCTGAGCACGTTCTCGTCGTGGGCGTTGCCTGCCCGGGCCTCCTGGGCCAGCTGCCGAATGCTTTTCTCGTGGTGTTCGTTGTTCTTGTCGCTCCAGGTCAGCCAGACTTCCTCCTCTGAGTATTCGATGCTCAAGTACTCATGGGACTGAGACATTTCCTTCACCGGCCGCAGTCTGTGAGGAAAACACAGTCGGCTTGAGCCTGAGAACCCCTTTCTTCTAGAACTCTGGGTTCTTCCAGAACCCCAACCCAACTTCCTCCCATCCTGAGGAAATCAGACTATGAGAAGCCCTGGAGATCACAAAGTCCGCACAGGGGCTTGCTGGAGCCAGCTCAGGTGCCTCTGAGATCATTTTAATTGTTTAATTTTCAGAGTGAGCATTCACACCTCAGAAACCAAACATCACAAACTGATTTACGTTCTGCTCATTGTCTAAAAGTAACAGAGCGATGGGAACATGTGTTGATGGGGTAGATTGAATCTGAACGTGCATCTGAGCATTCCTTTTTGGGGGAGAGGGACGTTGGTTGTTAAACATTTGCCAGCACACCCCTGAAGTCTGAAGGCCCCAGAAGACATTGTCTAATCGCATTTTTGTGTTTCACTAGAATCACAGAACCAGAGCTAGAAGGGACCTCAGAGTTCAACTCCAATATTTTACAGATGAGGAAACCGAGGCCCATAGAATCTTAAGTGACATGCCAGGGTCACATAGCTCTCAAACATCCCAAGCAAGATCTGAATCTAGGCCCTTTAACTCTAAATCCAGTGCTTTTTTCTACTGTACCATGGGTAACATTCCTTCTGGCAAAGTTTGGACAGATTGCCTTGCAAGGGGACCTGAGTCAATAAGGACCCTAGGAGTTATGCCTTTATCATCTAAGTCTTGCAAGAAAGAACACTACATATCTTAGTCTTCCTTCATATTCCCCATAGTGCCCCCAGCGTACCTATAGATGTTCGATAAATACACTGAGAGTGGGGGGGGATGGGGGATGGTGGGGGGGGGAGACACGCAAGAGCTTCAGCATGAACTCCTAGACATAGCCCCTGGTTCTCTGGTTGGGGGAGCGAGGGGTGATTGGGATCAAGACGAGGGATCTTAGTATCCTAGGAGAGAGACAATTCTGGTTTAAACCCAAGGAGTGGGGGAGGACCAGGCAGAGCCTTGATAACCAAGGAGGAAAGAGAAGTAAATGGGGAGAAGACCCAGCCCTCACTCTGTCTTGATGAGAATGTCGCTGTTCTTGGGGTCCAGGACACATTTGCAGATGAGCTCCTGAGTGACTGGAATGGCAATGTGGTTGGACACACACAAGTCAGAGAGATAGTCCAGGAACCTGAAGAAATGAGCAAAGAAGGAGTCGGTTTGTGATGATTACCTCGGCTGGTTAGGGGGCCCATCAAGTGGGCAATGACTCTACAAGTCAAGGTATATGAATGTAAAGTAATACTGTTGTTTTGTAATAACTGATGAAAGGGCAAGTTTCAGAGAAACCTAGGAAAACATGTATGAACTGATGAAAAGAAAAGTGAGCAGAACCAAGGAAATAATTTATACAGTAGATAACATTATAAAGACAATTTTTCAAAGACCATAATTCCAGAGGATTAATGAAGAAGCATGTTGCTTACCTCCTAACAGAGAAGTAGTGATTCAAGGTGCAGAATAGAACAGGTATTTTTGGACATGGGCAAATGCAGGAATTCATTTTGCTTAACTATGTGTATTTATCTTAGAGCAACAAGGTGGTACAGTAGATAGCTGGGAAGCCTGGAGTCAGGAAGACCTGAGTTCATATCCAATCTCAGACACTTACTATATGACCTTGGTCAAGTCACTTAACCTCTAAATGCCTCAGTTTCCTTGATTGTAAAATGGAGATAATAAGAGCTTCTGCCTCCCAGAGTGGTTGTAAGGATCAAATGAGATAATATTTTTAAAGCACTTACAGAGTGCCTCGCACATAGTAGGTGCTACATAAAAATTAGCTGCTATTATTACAAGTGTTTGAGCTTTCTATCTTAATGGGGGCCCCCCTTCAGAGGGAAAGAAAATGTTTTATTAATTGAAAGAATTAAATTTAAAGCCACCAAGCTGTTCTTTCTCAACAGGCCATATTAATTCTTCCCCAAAGGATCTCCCACATTCCCCTACCACTACCACCTTGAAGTCTTTCCTGATAACTCCAACTAATAGTCTCATCCCCAATTGACTTTGCATATATTAAATATTTACTTATGTGTATGAACACATATATATGTATATAGATATATGTAACATGTAAGCTACTTGAGGGAGGGATTGTTAATAATAACAGTAGCTAGCATTTATTTAGAACTTTAAGGTTTATCAAAAACTTTACAAATATTTTATACTCACAACAATACTGGGAAGTAGGTGTATTTCATTATCCTCTTTTGACAGATAAGGAAACTGAGGGAGATGGGTTAAGTGACTTGCCCAGGGTCACACAACTAAGTCTCTAAGGCAGAATGTGAACCCAAGTCTTTTCAATTCCAAATCTTGAGCTGTATCTGCTCTGCCACCTAGAAGTGTCTAAGAGGCACCTGATAAAGGCTTTTGACAAAGGATTGACTGTGGAGAGAGGTCAAAGTTGATAGATTCTGAGCTGGAAGGGGCCTTAGAAGTAATGAAGTCTGACTCCTACCCAAATCATGAGTCCTATCTACAATACCCCAACAAGCAGCCATTAACTCTGTTGTCAAAGGCCTCTAGCTACAGCCAAATGACTCTCACTCACAGCAGTCTATTCCACACTTTGATAGCTCTGATCAGGGGTCAGAGGTGAGACTCTAGGGTTGTCATATAATATCCTCCAGAACTTGCTGCCCAAATGATCCACTGGCTTTGACTCAAGAATCACTTTAGCAATGACTTTGCCCTTTTTTCAAGTAATTTTTGTGAGAATCACCAACAAGAAAGGATTGGGAAATTAGGCAAGTGAGTGGGAGAGGTGAAGGACTGAGAATGAGTGGAGAGCCCCATGATCACAATCATGGCTTAACGGGAAGACAGAAGTCAAATGGGGGGGATAGAAAAATGAACGATGGAGAAAATAGGCATAAGGAGTGGGAAATGAATGAGTCCAAGGAGAGCATGATGATGAATGGAGGTCATGTTGAGAGTGAATGCTGGTGAGGAGAATGGTGAGTGAGTGATAAATTAGAAAGATAGTAAGATAAGGTGAATGGAGGGGGAATGTGAATGGGAGGAGAAGGGAGGAGTTGGGAGCAAATGAAGGGTAAGAGGGATGAAATGAAGGTAAGTGAGAATAGACAGGGGAGGAGAGATAGAATGAAGGGACAGATATAAAGTGCAGAGTAAGCAGATAAATTGGGAATTAACAGAAGGTAGGGGAATAAGGAGAAAGTGAGGAAAGTGTGAATGGGAAATAAGTGGGGAATGGAGGATAAATAGGGGTGAATGAAGAACAGAAGATGAAAAGGGAGAGAGCAGGGAAAGGAGGATGTGTAGGGGTGAGGAGAAGGTAAGAGGATAAGTTAAGAATGAATGAAGAAACAGGGGGACAAGATGAGATGAATGGAAGAGTAGAGGGCTGACTGCAGCATGACAGGGAGGTATTAGACATACAAGCCAGGAACAAACGGGGGAAAGAGAGCAGCCCCCTAACCTGGGCTCCCGATTCTTGCGCACGAGGCTAACAAACGTCTCCACTTCTGTCTTAGTAATGTGCTTCTCCAAGAGTTTCCGGTTGTTGTGCAGCAAGGCAGTGATGGTGTCCTCAGCCAGGATGTCATAGCCGATCTGTGACTGCATCATCCCAAACTGCTTGGCTATATGCTCCTGGAAAGGACGGGTTCAGGCACAGATCAAAAAGAGCCCAACACCATGTTCCCTGGCTTTGCCCCACAATCCTCTCTTCTCCTCAAACTCTCAAGGGCCTGGATAGGCAGACGGATGGGAAAGGGACAGAAGAGAGACCAAAGGCTTAACGGGGCTTCGTCTATAGGAAAGAGACACCTCCCCAGACCCAAGCCTCGAAAGTCAAACAGAAGAGTCTGAATTTTACTAGGGAGGCAACAGAAAGCTATTGAAGAACTGGAGTGATAGTGGAAAGAACACTGGCTCCTGAGTTAGAGAGAACCAGGGTTCGAATCCCGCTTCTGACAATTTAACTACTTTTGTGACCTTGAGCAAATCACAACCTGAATGGGTCTCAATTTCCTTACCTATAAAATGAGGGGGGCTGACCAAATGGCTTTTGGGGTGGGGGGTAGGGAAAGAGTCCAACTCTTTTAGACCTACAATCCCATAAGATTTTTTTTTTTTAAGCAATTGGGGTTAAGTAACTTGCTCAAGGTTACACGGCTAGTCATTGTTTATGCGTGGGTGCTCATTTTCTGAGGCCGGATCTGATCTCGGGTCATCCAAACTCCGAGGCCGGCGCTCTTACTCACTGCGCCACCTAGTCGCCCCAAATCCCATAATATTTTTATGCAGAAAGATAATAGGATCAGAAGAACATAAGAGGAAGATTATCCCAGTAGTTCATGAAAGCTGGACACAAGAGGAAGAAGATGGAAAACCTGAAAGAAGCAACAGCTTAGACAAGCAGCAACAAGGGTCTAAACTAGGGCAAAGCCAATGGTGACAGAGGGCAGATGAGAGGATGGACTATAGAGGTGTGACTGATTAGACTTGGGGTCTAAGAGGAGAGGGCAGAGGGAAGGACTGAAAACAAATATGGGAAAGCCAGTGAACTGTGGTCCCAATGATAGAATCTGTTTAGAAGGAAAGATTATAAACTCAGCCAGGGAGCCTGCAAGATTTCCTGTTGGCCCAGAGTGTCCCAATCCCTCATGGTCATTCCAGGGAGCACCAGATACAGAGAGGGGCGGGAAGAACAAGCCCACCTGGTTCTTGCGGTAGTCCTCTTGGGAATGCCTCAGGACACGGTAGCAGAGGCGGAACATGTGTTGGTAGGGGGCATTCTTCTGGTCAGATAACTCCTCCAGTCTTACCAGTGGACCTTCACCACCCTTGTCCCGGAATGGGGCCTTCAGGATTCCAAAGATCTAGGGGCCCAGATGACAGGAAGATAAAAAACTGAAGCCCCAAATCCTAATCCTTTTTTTGTTGTTGTTCCAGGTAGTGAAAGCCTTTATGTTTTTTAAATTTTTAAAAAATTTGTTTATTTTTAGTTTTCAACATTCATTTCCACAAGATTTTGAGTTACAAATTTTCTCCCTGTCTTTCCCTATCCCCCAACCCCAAAATAGTGAGCCTACTGAATACCCCTTCCCCCAATCTGCTCTCTCTTATATCCTCCCCCATTACCCCCCTAACTTTCTAGTAGGGCAAGATGGATTTCTACACCCCAGTGCCTGCATATCCTATTTCCCAGTTGCATGTAAAACAATTTTTTTAACATTTGTTTTCAAAACTTTGATTTCCAGATTCTTTCCCTTCCCTCCTCACCCACCCCCACTGGGAAGATAAGCAATTCAATATATGTTGTGCATGTGTTGTTACACAAAATGTTTCCATAATAGATATATTGTGAAAGACTAACTATATTTCCCTCCGTCCTATCCCACCCCCCACTTACCCAAATCCTAATCTTACTCCTTAATCAACCCTAGATCCTACCATTACCCTACTCTTTGGCCTACCCTGAATTTTAAACCTAATCTTAAAACTGTATTTTTTTTCCTGAACTTAATAAACATCAAATTAGATAGGCATTTCCATATACATATTAGAAATGAAAAAGAGGATTGTATATAAAACTACAGATCTCTATTATGTACAGCTTGACTTTTTTCAAAGATATAATAAATTTAAATTTTAGTTTTCAAAGCTGTCCTATTTGGGCTTCTTTCTGGACTTGTCTTCTCTGCATTTAAAAAAATGCCTTAATGAACCGTTTTTCCCCTTTTTTCCCTTCTTATTACCCGCACCCTATTTCCCCTCACCCTTTTAACCATAAGAAAGAGAAAGAGAGGAAGGAAGGGAGGGAGGGAGAGAGAGAGAGAGAGAGAGAGAGAGAGAGAGAGAGAGAGAGAGAGGGAGGAAGGAAGGAAGGAAGGAAGGAAGGAAGGAAGGAAGGAAGGAAGGAAGGAAGAAAGAAAGAAAGAAAGAAAGAAAGAAAGAAAGAAAGAAAGAAAGAAAGAAAGAAAGAGAAGGAAAGAGAAAGAAAGAAAGAAAGAAAGAAAGAAAGAAAGAAAGAAAGAAAGAAAGAAAGAAAGAAAGAAAGAAAGAAAGAGAAAGAAAGAAAGAAAGAAAGAAAGAAAGAAAGAAAGAAAGAGAAAGAAGGGAGGGAGGGAAGGAAGGAAAGAAGACAGGAATGAAGGGAAGAAGGGAGGGAGGGAAAAGAATAGCCCTTGTAACAAATATGCATAGTCAAAGAAAGGAAATTCCTACTCGACCATGTCTGAAAAATATATATCTTATTCTGCATCCTGAATCTGTCACATCTCTCTTAAGAGGGTAGCACGAATTATAGTTGATCATTGCATTGACCAGAGTTCTCAACAGTTTTTACACAAATTCTTCCTCGTGCCCCAAAGCCTGATACAATGGAAAGAGCAGACTATGGAATCAGAGAACCTGGATTCAAACCTTTTCCCTGATTCTCATTACCTCTGTAACTTTGAACAATGAATAGCTTTTTGTAGCCTCAGTTTCCTCATCTGTAAGCTGAAGCAGTCAGACTCGATGCCCTCTAAGGTACTTTGTAGTCTCGATCTATGTTCCTGGTCCTAACCCTAACATCACCTGATTTTACTTCTAACCCTATTCCTCACCTTCAACACAACGCTCATCTTAACACTAATCTTGAATTGAGCCCTCTCCTTAAACCTTCACTCTCACAATGGAAAACCACTTGGTTTTGGACTCAGAGGCTCTAGCTTCCAATTGGGCTCCTGACACTGAAGTCATATGACCTCCATGGGTGTCAGTTCCCTCATCTATAAAATGAAGGGACTGTGCTAGATGTGCTCTGAGGTCCTTAGCCCATGACTCTTCTAATGCTGTTCCAACCAAACCCGTCCCTAAACCTTGCCCACTCTCCCAGGAACAGAGGGGCATTTGAAGGAGAAACAGTTCACCCTGGGCACCAGAGGGAGGCTGGTCTACAACTAAAATGTGGCATTCTACCCTAGCTCTAGGTTCAAGGTTGGGGATTACCTGCTGTATGGAGAATTGGGGTCAAGACTGGAATGGAGGACAAATGCAAACCAACACAAACCTGCTTGAGTATGTTCTGCTCCCGCATCAGTTTCTGCCGCTCTCGGTTGGGCTTGGTCACCATGATGTCCAGAACACTCTGCCCATTGTTGGGGACATCACTGACAAAGAATACCAGGTCCTCCAGCAACTGGATGACAAACCTGGGAGCAGGTGAAAGAATAGTACTTAAGAAATACCTGGTAGGGGCAGCTCAGTAACGTAGTAAATAGAGCACCTGCCCTGGACTCAGGAGGACCTGAGTTCAAATCCAGCCTCAGACACTTAACACTTACTAGCCATGTGACCTTGGGCAAGTCACTTAATCCCAATTGCCCTGCCTTCCGCCCTCCAAAAAAGCAAAAAAAAAAAAAAAGAAAAGAAATACCTGCTGCCTTACCCTGCTCCCTCCCAGAATCAGTCTACTGGGGGTAGCTCACAATCTGTCCACAACAGTAAAATAAATCTCTATGGGGTAAATCCCTGCTGAAAAATATCCAGCAGCATGACTACTTTAATTTCTCACAGAAGTAGGTTTAAACCCTTAATCCTAGCATTTAAGGCTCTCCACAATTTAGGGTCAATCTTTCCAGCTGTAGCTCCCATTGGCCCCCTGTACATATCTTCCTATACAAACAAATGGGTTTTCTCATTTTATATGTGACTTTCCTTCACACCTTTGCCTTACACTGTTCTCCCTCCCTAGAACAACCTCCCTCTCCTGTACCTCAACAATTCTAGTCATCTTTCGGGGTCCAGCTCAAGTCCCCTTTCAAATCAACTATTAAGTACCTTCTATGGTCATATCAGCAGCTAGATGATGCAGTAAGGTGTTGGGGCTGGAGTCAGGAAGACTCACTTTGCTGAACTCAAATCTGCCCTCAGACAATTACTAGCTGTGTGACCCTGGGCAAATCACTTAACCCTGTTTGCCTCAGTTGCCTGTAAAATGAGCTGTAGAAGGAAATGGCGAACTATTCCAGTCTCTTTGCCAAGGAAAACCCAAATGGGGTCATGAAGAGTTGGCCACAGCTGAACAACAACAAAATGTTCATATCAAATAGGGGACAGGGTTAGAAACTGGACTTGTGATTTCATTGGCTAGGGAACTCCAGAATGAGGATACCTCTCCCCTCCCTCCCCACCCCCCCAATGTAGACTGTTATCTTCTCTGCAATTCAGTGGATCAACGGATTCTCAATTCTGTAATCTCCATTAATCCATTAAATCTCTGAAGATTTAGAGTTGCTTAGAGTCCAGAAAGGCTACACTCTAAGCACACAGCCAGCATGTTTCAGAGGCTGGATTAGAACTCAGGTCTTTCTGACTCCGAGGCCAGATCCATTCCAAACTGCCCCTCAAAAATCAGAAAAAAGTCTCCAAATAAAGATGATGTTTGGACAAGATTACCTCTAAATTTCTTAATCTGATGACCCTATACCCCAAGTACTGAGTTTTGCAAACTGTACTATCCTAGGGAAGTGTAATTTACTATTGCTATTTGCAGGGGGGGGAGGGTGTGGTAGCATCGTGAGGGGCATCTTGGAGACCAGTTAGAAGGCTGTTAGAATAATCCAGGCAGGAGGGAGGGAAGGAGAATTTGGAACTTAAAATTTTTTTAAAATGAATGTTAAAAATTGTGTTTACTTGAAAAATAAAATATTTTTTTTAAAACCACCCAGGTAAGAGATAAGGCGGCCTAAATGAGGGTGTTAGCTATGATAATGAAGAAGAAGAGATACATGTAAAGAAGGTGACAGTACTCTGCAAGGGATGAAAGGGAGCAGGAGCCAGGTCTGGGATTTCACTGCTCCAGGGGACTCTTGGCTGAGGACACTCCTTCTACCAGGGCAGGTTTGCAGCTTCTCTGCAATTTATCCTCTTATTAGTCTAGTGTATGGAGGAGGTAGGTGAGTTACCCAGGGTCACACAGCCAGTATGTATCAGGTAGGACTTGAACCCAAGTTTCCTGGCTCCATAATCAACTTTCTATCCACTGCTACAATTTAATTAGGGCAGCTAGGTGGTACAGCAGGTAGAATATGGAGCCTGGAGACAGGAAGACTTGAGTTCCAATCCAACCTCAGACCCCTACTAACTGTGTGACCCTGAACAAGGCACTTAATCTTGTTTGCCTCGGTTTCCTCATCTGTAAAATGAGCTGGAGAAGGACATGGCAAACCACTCTAGCATCTTTGCCAAGAAAACTCCAAATGGGGTCACGAAAGAGTCAGACACAACCAAAATGACTGAACAACATCATTTAAGTGGCGATAATGACTCATAAATCTATTCTCACAACAGAGGCAGGTGATTGGATATGGGAGGCAACGGGAGAAGTTAAAATCAAAGCTAATTCTAGGATAGAGGTGTGCTGGTAAATATCTAACTGGCTCTCAAAAATAACATCAACAGACTTTTAAGTTTGATCCATATTAATAAAAGCTTCTCCATAACTTTCTTAAATACAGAAAATCAACAAAACCACAAATCAAACCCTGACTTGCAGCATTTGCTGATTTCTGAAGTGTAAATGCTAACACAGAATATTTAACAACTGGCTCCCTTGAGCAGGCAAGAGCTGGTTCCAGCATACTCCTGCTCTAGGGAATCACCCCTGCTATACTTATATCCAGCCTAAATGTGCCTGCCTGCACCTGCCCTTCCCCCCATACTTCCTAGTTCTACCCTTTAGAGCCAAGAAGGACAAAGCTAATCATTATTTTCCATGGGGCTGGCCCCAAGACAACTATCACATCTCTCCAAAGCATCTTCTCTTCCCCAGAGTAAATATTCCCATCTCTTCAGTGAATATTCAACTTCATAATTTCCATTAATCCACTAAGATTGACTTTAGGGACAAGATCATTCAACTTGTTGACTAAAGAAGAAACAAGTCAGTTGATGGCCCACGTGTCCACAGGATCTACCTGCGGTCATTCTGGCTGATGAAACCTTCACTGAGCTTCTCCACAGCACTGGCCAACATAGAACTGGCATCATTGGCAAAGTCGAGGTCTCGGATCTCAGATACAGGCACAGAGACAATAGCAAAGGCTTCCTTGTCTTCCTTGGTGGGGCAGGTGCCCAGCTGCAAGGGCCTGGAGTTAGCCTCATCCTCCCAGCAGGGAATGACCCCTTCTTATCCCGTCCTCCATGGCCTCCCCTCAGCAGCCATTCTCACTTCCTCTTCCTCCTTCCCTCCTTCCTCCCTTTCTCTCCCATCCTTGGAGGTACCATGAGTCGGATGGGCCGCTCCTCCTCAATGTCAATGGGAACATTTGTGCTCTGGATCCAAGTGTTGGTGCAGAGATGGCGCAGCCGGACATAGGAGTTTCTAGCATGGAGAGGTTCATACAAAGGTCATAAATCACAGAGAGGTCAGTGGTCACTTAAAGGTCAGAGGACACCTGGGCAGGAGCTCATGGGGTGAGGGGGGTGATGAAAGGTGGCACAGAAGCGGTAGGGGGTGATATAACCTCACTCTTGTCTAGCAATTTTTAATGTTTCAGAAAGCCTATGAGGTAGAAGGGACAGGTAACCTAATCCCTGCTTCACAGATAAGAAAACAGGTTCAGAGAAGGGAAATGACCTGCCCAAGGTTACACAACTACCTGGTGACAGATATAATACTAGAACCCAACTTCAGGCCTTAACAACTGCCACATACTACAGACAGAGCAGAGAACACAGGGTAAGGGATGTTCCAGCACCCATATAGCCCCAAGGAGAAGCTAGGTCAGGCCACCATTATCTATCCATATCTCCCCTGCCCTGATTTTCCAGCATAGGGTACTGGACTTGGAGTCAAGAAGACTTCAGTGTAAACTGCCTCAGATACAGGATATCTAGGATATACTAGCTATGTGGGCTTAGGGAAGTCACTTTACCTCTGTGCTTCAGTTTCCTCATCAGTAAAATGATGGGCTTAGAGGGACAGCTGGATGGTACAGTGAATAGGCACCAGCCGTGGAGTCAAGAGGACCTGGGGTCAAATTTGGCCTCAGATACTTGACACTTACTAGTTGTGTGACCTTGGGCAAGTCACTTAACCTCAATTACCTTGCTTTCCCCTCTCCAAAAAAAAAAAAAGAATTTTTAAAAAATGATGGGTTTAGACTTGACTCTGAGGTCCCTTCCAGCTCTAAAGCTATAATCTTATGATGATCCTATGACCCCCCTCTCAGGGTCAGGATTGAGAGGGACTGAGTGAGGGAGGGATACAAACCTAGGCACAAAAGAGTCCGTCTTCTGCAGTGTGGTGGGATCAAGCTCAAAGAGAGAAGCAATATCATTCCCGTGGGGTACGGCCACAAGCCGGTATTTGATCTTCTCACCAGCATTTCTCCGGCCAGTTCTTCCCTGGGACACCTAAGGGAAATATGACCTAAGATCTCGGTCCTTCCCATCCCCTTCAGCAGTATCAGCTTCAGAACCTCCTAGCGTCCCTTCTGTACCCTGTCCCACTGCCCCAGAACTCCCTGCCAGCTCCCTGGCTGCTTGGCCCAAACCCCTGCCTATGGAAGCCCTCTCCATTCCAATCACTCAACAAATACATATCACACAGCTACCATGTGCCAGGAACTCCGTTAGGTATAAGACCAACAACCAAATAATAGTAAGACAGTCCCTGTCCCTGAACAGCCACTTACGGCTCCTGTAGCTTTTGGTTCTCCGGAATCACCCTTGTAGCTGGGGTTTTCCTAGGAAAGGAATAAAGGATATTAACTGGCCTGCTCCATCAACCTCAGTGAAACAACAGTTAGGATTTATACAGCATTTTTAGGCTGTTATTGACTTAATCCTCACAATCACCCTGGGAGGTAGATGCTATTGTTATCCCTGTTTTACAGATGAGGTAACTGAGGCTGAGAGGGTGTCAGTGACTTGCCCAACTCACAGAGCTGAGTCTAAGGCAGAATCTGAAGTCAGGTCTCATCTCTGAATCCAAGTTCAACATTCTATGTACTGTAGCACCTCGAGCTAGGCTCTATGGTATTTTTTTAAGTACCTAACTATACCCACACCACCCTGGAATGGAAGATGAGAAAACATCTACAGATCCCCAGGGGATTAGGCAGGTGTTTCCTCACCCTCCCATGTTTTAAGCCATAGCTGTTCCCCCATAGATTGTTTCCCCAACTTCCTCCAAACCCTTGCCCACTCCCACTCTGTAACAAGGCAGAACAGTGAGAGAGAACTCAATAAGTACAGAGGTCTCCTCCCAGGTCCTTCCTCCCGGACTCCTTCATAACACGTACATGTATGTACATATCCTTACATGTGCACATACATATAGACACATCTGCATACATACACAACTCTATTCTGCTGCATACAAATTTGGATGTATGTACTCGTGGTCACATGCCAGAATACTTGGGTGCACATATAAATTTATGCATAAGTCCACATACCACTCATTCAAAGGTATCCACATGTTTATACAAATACACTTACACACAACTTCAACTTATCCCTGTCTCCTGTCCTTACCTCTGCTGCCAGGTAATTGCCTGTGGCCAAGTGTTTAAAGCGGTACAATCCATTCCAGTGGCCAGCCCCTCCACGGCAGGGGTCATGGTGGACAACCTAAGAGAGAACCATATATATTGTTAATGTATTTTTTGCTTAACAGGAAGATCTTTCCCATCCATTAATAAGCCCATGTGACCTGCTTAAGTCACATGGAAGCCTAATTCGAATAAGTTTGAGTCACACAAGCCTGGGTCACAAGAGTTGTGATGCTCTCTGACACTAAAGAAGTGTATGTATACTCTGAGGTTAGCATTTTGCTTTGGGGCTCACTCACGGGAAGAGTGTTCATGTGATATAGCCAAATGAGACTCTGGGTAGCTATTAAGGAACCTCCTGCCTTTGAAAATCCAGATATTAGTGCTTCTCTCTCTGGTATGTATGTAATAGTCAGATAGTTGGATCTCTCTGTTGATCTGTGATGTATGTATTATTTGATCAGATAGAAGCCCTGTAGATTGGTATTTATGCTATTATTTCTGCTTTTAATTTCTGTTTGTATTTTCTCTGAAGTTCAGGGTGCTGACTTTTCCCCCTGAAATAAGTAAATGATATATATGTTTGATTAAAATAAGATTGTTGACCCCTTTTGAGTTACTTTCATTTAGAAAAGCACATCAAAGAACCTGTGTTAGCAGCCCTCCTGTGTGCTGGTGTTTTTGGTCTTACACACCCACAGCAGCTGCAAGTAGCATTGCTGTTACACCATAGAGAATAGGCGAGTTGAAAGGTGTCAGGGTATGCTCAGACCTAAAGGGCATGGGAAAATACGAAGTTAAGCCCAAAAGGGGCAAGGTCCAAATAAAGACTGGCAAAGCAAGGGAGGGAAAGCTCAAATAGCTTAGACACTCTACCTCTCACCCCTGGGGCTCCTGGAAGGGTTAGGCATAGTAATTTTGGAGTAATTTAGCTTTTCTCCCGTGGGATTATAGAAGAGATGGGGAATTAGGGGTAAGGGATCTGGAGTTTCAGGGTGGGGAGTAGGAAGATGATCCAAGGGGCTGAGAAAGAAGGTAAAGGCTGGGAGGGCTTTATGGGAGAGTAGTGATTCAGAGGCTAGAGCTAGAAAAGGTTGAGTACGGGTCTGGCCCCAGGAGTCAGGGTTTCAAGGTAGATCTGGGGCCCTGGTGTTAGAGCAATAATAACAAGTGCTGGTATTGATATGATGCTTAACACTAAAGGCAGTTTACACAAAGGACATGGGGGTTAGATCAGTGGAGATAGATGTCAGGAGCTGGGCTCTAGGGCTCCAAGGAGCTCCATCCTCAGGGTCTCACCTCCACCTCCCAGAGTGCATTGGAGCTGGTCGCTGATGTGGCAGACTGGCGCAGGGTGGTACGAAGGAACACCTGCAGCTTGCCCTTGTACTCATCACATGTCAGGAACTTCTCTTGCTCTGCATGGAACAAGCGTACCACATCTCCCTGCAAAGGGGAAAGAGAAAATAAGAAAGGTTCAGGGTGCATCTTATGGAATACGTCCAACCATAAAGGTTCCTTGCTGCAGGGAACTCCCCAAGGAAAAGCCAGTGCCTTCTACACTTTAGTCCATGATCTAGGAATCTTTCCCCCTATGCTTCACAGAATCACAGAATTTTAGAATTGGACCATCTTATCCAATAAGAATCTCCACTATGGCCTAAACAAGTGGTCACTAAGCCTCTGTTTGAAGACCTCCAAGGAAGGGGACCCCTTCTCCTTTGGGACAGCCTCACTTATGAGGAAGCTTTTCCCAACACCAAACCAAATGCGGCCCTTTCACAACTTAAATCCATTGCTCCCAGGTCTGCTTCTGGCACCAAACAGAACTAGTCTACTCCCTCTTTCACACGTCAGTCTTCAAATACTTGAAAGCAGCTATGGTGCCCCTCTGAGTCTTCTCTTCTGATTAAATATATTCCCAGTTCCTTCCATTCATCTTCATATGTCAAAGACTCAAGGCCCCCAATCTCCTTGTTGCCTTCCTCTGGAAACTCTCCAGTTTATTAATGTTCTTACACCACGGGGACCAGACTGAACACAATGAGCTTCTTCAAGACAACAGCCACCCAACCAAGAAAAACTGCGCTACCACGGCATGAGGAAATCTTGGGGCACAAACTTCTCAGTCCATATTTGAGGCCGTTCATGCTTTGATCCTAACCTACCTTTCTATGTTTAGACTCCCATGTTTGTAACTTTGGTATTATTTTTGACCAGCTGATGGAGCTTTCTCCCCCATTCCTCACATCCAATTGGTTATCAGTTCTATTAAATTCACCCCTGCAACATCATTCACACCTGTTCCCTCTTCTGTTACCTCCTTCCCCCTACTGCTACCACAATGGTCTTGGCCCTCATTGCTACCTCCTCAGACTAGAGGATTACAAGAGTTTTCTAGGAGTCTTCCTATTTCTATTCTCTCTCAGTTCCTATACACTGTGATATACAGATATGGTAGAGATAAATAGAACACATATATCTATTATTTAATAAACTAATGCTAAAATTGATCTGTAATGCCATCTGTATTTTTTTTGCTTTCTTCTGTGCATTTTAAAATTCACTATGTCTTGGAGAGGTTGGTGGCACAGTGAGTAGAGCACTGGCCCTGGAGTCAGAAGGACCTGAGTTCAGATCCGGCCTCAGACCCTTAACACACACACAAACAAAAACCTAGCCCTGTGACCTTGGGCAAGTTACTTAACCCCAATTGCCCTCCAAAAAGCAAAATAATAATAATAATAATTTCACTATGTCTTTTCATGCTAATGCCAGACTGATCTTCCTAAGAAACAGATCTGATTAAGTCACTCCTCTGCTAGGAAGAAATCAAAGCTATCAAGTCATATGAAAAATGCTCTAAGTAAATAATAATTAGAGAAATGTAAATTAAAACAAGTCTGAGGTACTACGTCATACCCATCAAACTGGCTGACAGAAAAGGAAAATGACAAACATTGGAGGGGATGTGGTAAAATACGTACCCTAATTCACTGTTGGTGGAGTCATGAATAGGTTTAAACCTTTTAGGGAGCAATGTGGAACTATGCCCAAAGAAATATAAAACTGTGCATACCCTTTGACCCAACAGTATCACTACTATGTGCCCCAAGATCAAATGACCCATATATACAAAAGCATTTGTAGTGGCTCTTTTTGTGGTAGCAAAGAATTGGAAAATGGGGCAATGCTCATTGGGGAATGACTGGATAAGTTATGGCAGGGGTGGGAAACCTCCAGCCTCAAGGCCACATGTGGCTTTGAGACCACAGCTTTTCTACACCTTAGTTATGGTATATGAATGTGATGGAATGCTATTGCACTCTAAGAAATGATGAAGAGGATAATTTCAATAACAACAACAAAAGACCTGGCAAGACTCATATAAACTGATGCAAAGTGAAGTGAGCAGAACCAAGAGAACAATCTACATAGTAAGGGTAATATTGCAAACATAATCAACTATGAAAGACTTAGTAACTTAGGAATACAATGATCCACCAGAATTCCAAAGGACTCACAATGGAAAATCTATTCACCTCCAGCCAGAGAACTGATGGACTCAGAGTTCTGACTGACGCATATTTTTTGTCATTCTTTTTTTTTTCTTGGAACATAGCTAATGGGTAAATATGTTCTGCATGACTTCACACATATAAAAGGTATTCTATTTCTTGCCTTCTCAATGGGTGGGGGAAGGGGAGAGAGAGAGAGAATTTGGAACTGAAAATAAAAATCAAATTAAATTTTTAAAAAGGCACTCTTCTGTTTAATAAACTTCAGTGGATCCCTAACAAGTAAAAGGTGGCACTCTAGGCTCTACACAATGAAGCAGCACTCTATCTTTCCAGCCCCATCTCTTATTACAGCCCGATTTACATCCTATCTTCCAGCCAAACTGAAGGATTTTCTGGCCTCCAAAGAGATCCTATGCTCCCCAGCCTCAGTGACTTTGTTCACACTTTCACCTGTGCGTGGAATGCTCTCCCTCCCCATCTCTGCCTGGCAAAGCCCAGCTCAACCCACCCTTCCAAGAAGCCTTTCCTGATATCCAATCCAGTAAACATTTATTAAGCACCTACCATGTTCCAGGCACTGTGTAAAATAAGAGTCCCTACCCTCAATGAGTTTACATTCTACTGGTAAGACAACATATAAGAATACACAAAAGGTAAGGGATGCACTAGCATGGGGGGGGAGGGGCACAGATATCAAGAATTGACTGGAAGAGATTTCCACAGATGTTAAAAAGAGCCGTGAGGATTACACTCTGAGTAAGGGAGAAGCCTGTGAAAAGGCCCAAACACGTGGACTAGGAAAACATTTCTCCTGGGACTTCAACTGTCTGGCAAATGTACAAAATGTTCAAAAATTTTTATGAAATTTTAGATTATCATCCACTTGTTTCTGTAATTTATTGTTAGAAAATATTTCCCATGTGTCTGTTACATGCAACATACACTGTTCAAGTGTGCAGCTATGAATCTGCAACTGAAATTGATTCAACATGCTTTGTTCTGTAACTTTCTAATGTACTTGTCATGTAATATTGTGTATTGTTATAGTTATCTCTTTGTGTCCCTTTGGAGTTCTACAAGGGCAAGGACTGTCTTATCTAAACTTTGTATCCTGCCCTGCCTTCTCCCCTCCAAAAAAACCAAAAACATAAACTGTGTATCTTCCCAGTCCCTAGGTCTAGGATAATACTATGCACAGAGTAGGCACTTCATAAACGTCTGCCTATGAATTGTGAACTGATTCACCTGTTTTGCAAAGCAATCTGGAATTATGCTCAAAGAGTTATAAAACTGTATAGACCCTTTGACCCAGCAATACCACAATTAAGTCTGTTTTCCAAGGTGATCATGAAAAAAGGAAAAGAACATATATGTTCTCAAATGTTTATAGCAGCTCTTTGTGGTGGCAAAGAACTGGAAAGTGAGGGGACGCCCATCACCTGGGGAATAATTAAACAATTTGCGTACATGATTGTGATGGAATACTACTGTGCTATAAGAAATGATGAGCTGGTTGATTTTAGAGAAACATGGAAAGACATATGAAATAATGAATAGTGATATGAGCAGAACCAGAGAACACTGTATACAGTAAGAACAATACTGTTCAAAGAATAACTGTGAAAGACAAAGTTACTAGAAATATTCAAATCAACTACAAAGGACCTATGAAGGAAGATGCTCTCCAGCTCCAGTGTGTGTGTGTGTGTGTGTGTGTGTGTGTGTGTGTCTGTCTGTCTGTCTGTCTGTCTGTCTCTGTGTCTGTCGAATGGTGGCCTTCTCTAGTGTGACATGGGAAGGAAAGGAGAAAAAATGCATGGCAGAGAGCAAAGAAGCACAGAAGGAAACACAGAATAGTCGGGTAGCTTGGAAAATGATGTGTAGTATTGATTTGTAGCTTCATATTGAATCCTCTTTTTGTGTTGTGTTGTGTACCTGGAATTTTTTTTTTCTTTTTGTATTTAAGTTCAACATGGATAAAAAAATTTTAGAACAAAAATAAATAAATGTCTGCCTAATGCTAATTCCCTTTATGCACCTTCGAATCCGGCCAAGCTGAACGAGTCACCATTTCCCAAATACGCTGACCATTTTACAGTCTCTTCAATGTTGCCCCTGCTGTTTCCTCCATGGAGAGCACCTACCCCACATCCTTCTGTCTGCAGAAATCCTAACCATCATTCAAGGTCCAGCTCAAATGGTCTATTTCTCACAAAGTCTTCTTTGCCAGAAGTGATCTTGCTGTTGTCAGAGTTCACACGACATTTTGTTTGTACTTCTAATCACTTTCTGCCCAGTGTATTGTGGGTATTTGTGAGTGTGCTTTATTCCCAACAGTGAACTGTCAGTTTCTTGAGAATAAAGACCATTTATTAGTCACTTGTGTGTTCCTCATAGGGCCTGTGTTTTTCTTGGCCTCCATCCAACAGACTGTTGGTTACCTAACCATGTTCCCTCCTACTGCTTCAGACCCCTTCCATTCTACCCAGTCCCTTTGCTGGCACCTCCCATTTCTGGGAATCTTCTATTCCAGGGTAGAAACTTCCAGTTTCCTAAGTGATTGATGCTTCTCTGTCTGTGACCTTGTGGGAAATAAACCAGACTGGCCTGAGCAAAGGACCCCTTTCCTCCCTAGAAAATACCCAGGCTTCTCTGACTCCAGAGCATGAGCTGAACAAGCCGTCTTGGGACAGTAGAGCTGAGCTACTGAGCTTTCCTTTTCCCTCCCATCGTCTGGAGACCATTCTACCTGAGGCCCCCAGGCAACATCTTTGGTCGTATCCCTTCCCAATCCTGCTTTGGAGATCATGTTCAGTCATTTCAGTCATATCCAACTCTTCATGACCCCATTTGAGGTTTTCTTAGCAGAGATACTGGAGGGGTTTGCCATTTCCTTCTCCAGCCCATTTTACAGATGAGGAAACTGAGGCAAACAGGTTGAGTGACTTGCCCAGGGACATACAGCTAATAAGTATGTGAGGCCAGATTTGAACTCAGGAAGAAGAATCCTCCTGACTCTGGTCCCAGGCCTCACTGTACTACTCAGCTGCCCCACTTAAAAAATATAGAGATTATAAATTTAGAGATGGATGGGGCCTTGGAGGTCGTTATCAAGTTCAACCCTCTCATTTTACAGATGAGGAAACTAAAGCCCAGAAGGTTTAGATGATTATCCCAGGGTCAGTCACATGGTTAGTAAATGTGTGAGGCAGGATTTGAACCTAGGACTTTCTTACTCTCAAGTCCAGCACCAGATCACACCATAAACTCTCTAGGAGCAAAAGAAGAGAGGTCTGATTGGTTTTTCTGCTCCTGAGGTCACAGGGATTATATTCAATACAGGAATGGGTACACAGAATTAGTAATCAATAGGAATGTACCCAATACCCATTACTAAGCCAGGGATAGTGAGAGATACAAAGAAATAGAAGTCCCTACCTTTAAGGAGCTCATCGTCTAGTGGGAGACAGGGCTAGAGTGTGAAATAACACACAACTGAATCAAATCAAGAAAACAGCATGTAACCGGGCTTGACTGATTTGTACAGTCGAATATATGTTCTGAAAAAAGAATATGAGTGGTCAGGGAAGTCTTCATGGAAGAGGTAGAGTTTGAACTGGGTCTTGAGGACTACTGGAAGTAATTGAAGTAGTTGGGGATTCCAAGAAGAAACGGCAGAGTGTAGAAGCTAAGGGGTGCAGCGGAAAGAGGGCTGAGCCTGGACTTAGTTCAAATCTGACTTCACTAGTTGGATGTGAGAGTCATTTAATGTCTGCCTGCCTTAGTTTCCTCATCTGTAAAATGGAGTTAATAATAACCACTATCTCCTAGAGCTGTCATGAGGATCAGATGAGGTAATCATTACTGTAAAGCACTTTGGGAACTTTAAAATGTTATATAAATGCCAGGCATTTGACCATCATTACTATTATTATTAAAAGTCTATGCAGATGACCTTGACCTCTCAGTGTTGGGAAATAAGGCTGGCTAGGGAGGACTCTGCAGAGGGATCAGGACAAGAGGCTGTCAGCAATGGGCACCCACCAGGGGTGGGAGAAGTGAGGAAAGTGTGATTGTGCTAGAACGTGTTAATTATTTACACTGGCTTGTTGAAATTTAGCTCCTCAATCAGGCTCTTTTTCCAGACTGTTAAGTAGGTTTTGCAGATGCTGGTTTCTTCTTTAGCCTGAATTCTTGGGTTGCTTGGGTCTACTCTTCAGTTCCACTTTAAATCAGCTCTCTTCAGAGGCACCCTGAATTCTTACTGAGTGATGCCATCTTCCCATGGAAAATCCCCCAAGTCCCCCTATGCTAGGCTCTCTCTTTTCTTCCTCTTTTATGAAACTTTCTGATGGCAGCTCCCAAGAGCCTCCATCAGTTCATTCCATTTCTTTAGCATTTTGTTGACTTCTTAGTTTAACAGAGCCTTTTCTTGGAGCAAACAAATCAGCAGACCCAACGACACTGTCTGGCAGCATATACACTATTATGCACCCATAGTCCTCTACCTCTCCCCCAAGTGAAGGAACATGGCTCCTCATCTCTTTTCAGGGGCCAAGATTGGGCATTACAATTACTAAGCATCTGGCTTCCTTTTTGTATTCTTCTTTATTTACATTTCAATCAGCCTACTCTGCAGTATGATATCATTTCTTTCAAAAGTTTCTATTTTTTCCCCCTCATTCATGACCACTCCCCTTCCTGAAGAGTTTATGCTTCTGGGACTCTTCTGGAAGGATTGTCACCTCACCCACTTGTCAAATAAAACTCTATTAGTTCAAATATAAGCATATCTGAAGCCGGTTTCCATTATGATTACTCCTTCGCCACCTGGGCAGGGTTGCCATCAAATTTATGTACATTTGGGAGAGGGTGCTTTCTGCCACAGAAGGCACTGGGCAAAAGGCACAAGATGGGGATGGAAGGTCATGACTGGAAGAGGGAGAAGAGAGAAAGTAATAATAGCAAACACCAGGAAGACAATTGCAGGAAGAGGACAGAGACCCCAAACTGCAGAAAACTTGCATAGAAAGAAGATGAAGAAAAATAAGGCATCTAGATGGCTCAGTGAACTGAGTGCTGGGCCTAGAGTCAGGAAGACCTGAGTTCAAATTCAGCTGCAGATATTTACTAACTGTGTGACCCCGAGCAAGTCACTTAAATTCTGTTTGCCTTAATCCACTGGAGAAGGAAATGGCAAACCACTCCAGTATCTCTGCCAAGAAAAAGCACAGTAAGATCCACAGGGTCATGAAGAGTTGGGCCCGACTGAATTGACAAACAACAAGGAAAAGAAAGAGGGAAAGACTGGAGAGGGAATAGAAGGAGGACTGGAGAGGATCTAAAGATACAGAATTGGAGGACAAAACGGGGGTGGGGGAATGAGTTTCAGAGAGGACTGCAGATTAAAGGGAAACATTTGGGGAGGGTAAATGAGGTTCAAGCATCAGGAAGAGGACTGGAAGGCAGAGCTGTAGGTGGGAGAAGAGTAAAAGTTTAGGTAAAGGCTGAAAGATGCAAAGGAAAATCAGGATAGGCTAGGGAGGGCAGAACTGGGGTGGTGGGGAAGGGAGGCTGCCCCAGAGAGTGGAGCTAGAGGGATCAGACAGGGGAACAGGGCAGAGAGTGAACAAAGGTGCTACTGGGAAGCCACTGGGTAGCTGAAAAGTATGGTTTTTTTCTTTAAAGCCTGGGTCTTCCTACCTCTCCCAGGCTGGAGTGCAGTGGGTGCTCACGAGCCCCAGCTCACTCGTGATTAATGCAAGAGCTCTGGCCTGTTTCATTTCCTATATGAATTGGTTTGCCCCTCCTCCAGCAATCTGGCGGTTCCCTCCTCCTAGAGACTTACCATTTGGATGCTGAAGTACCTGACAGGCTTAGCCAGCTGTAGCTCGGAACTCTTGTCCAGAGATCCACCAGCCTCAGACCCCAAAGCAGCAGGGATTCTAGACTTGTACCAAACCCTCTCTCTAGGGTTCTTACCCCTTTCAAAACCTCCTCCAGGTGGTCTCGGAACTTCATGAACAAGTTGATTTTCCAGCTGGTGTTGCAGTTGACAGAGTTGACCTGTGTGAAGGGAAGTAAATTCTGTGAGGTCCCAGAGGTCCCAAGTAACCGAAGGGGTAGGGGCTGGGAGAGCCATGAGGAGCTAACTGCCTGGGAAAGGGACAAGAGCAGGCACCTCCTCCACCCCAGGGGCCTCCCCTTGCTCCCACTCAGAACACAGGAGAGAAGACACTCACTCTACTGCATCTGGGCCCTGAACACCCCATTCCTAGGGGCACCCACCTCACTGCTACCTCTCCTCCCCATCAAGAATGGCCCACATAAGGAACATCCTGAGATATGGGAGAAATTGTGCATGCATCCTTCACCAGCCCAGGTAACATAGTCATGTGTCCCCAAAGAGTCAAGAACAAGAGAAAACAGAGGTGACGGCTAGCCCTCCCAGTCCCTCACCTCTTTGCAGCCGGCATTGTCACTGAGCTCATAGTTGCTGGCATGCAAGGGCTGTCCGGCATTGACAGGGTTCAGGATCACTTTGTCCCCCACAACCACCTGGGGGAGAGAGAAAAGGTAAAAATAAGAGAAGCAAGGAAAGAAGGCTGAACTCCCTCCCCTTAGTCACTTGGCTTTCCTTAGGACCAGAAATCTATCCTTTTCCTTCCAGACTTCCCAGCCTTCTCTCTAGGCCTCAGTTTTCCCCATGTGAAACTGGAGAGATGTTCACCCCAGCCCATCCCCCAAAAGGACCAGAAGCAAAGATGTGGGAGAAACATGAAATGCAATTGCTTCAGCCTCTAATGGAACCTTTTGACCTTTAGTTTCTGAAGTGCCATCCATTTCAACCCTCCTCTGTTCCCAGCCTGTGACTCACATTGTCCCCATTGCTCCGAAGCTTCCAGAAAGGCTGGATGAAGAGCCAGGAGCCCTCATTGCCAGTGGCATCCAGAGTTACCCTCATGGCGTTCTTCTCCAGCAGAGCTGGTAGCCTCTTGTTCACAGTCAAATACTTGTTGCTCTTCATGTGAAGGAGCTGGAAGGAAGGAGAGGGAGGTGGGGACAGGAGGTTGTCATGAGGAACCCCAAGGGGTGAAACCCTGGGCCAGGTACCAGCGAATGGAGCTAATCCAGCAGCGACCTCAGGACCCACAAATACATTGTGTCATGGGCAGTCAGACATACACAGAGACTCATAAATACAGTCTCTCATACAGCTGGTTACATAGCTACTCAAATACATTTATACACAGTCTCACAGTCATAAACACATCCAGAAGATGGTAACCCAAGGTCACCTTCCCTGGTCCATCCAGAAGATGGTAGCCTAAGGTCACCTTCCCTGGTCCATCCAGAAGATGGTAACCTAAGGTCACCTTCCCTGGTCCATCCAGAAGATGGTAACCTAAGGTCACCTTCCCTGGTCCATCCAGAAGATGGTAGCCTAAGGTCACCTTCCCTGGTCCATCCAGAAGATGGTAGCCCAAGGTCACTTTCCCTGGTCCATCCAGAAGATGGTAGCCTAAGGTCACCTTCCCTGGTCCATCCAGAAGATGGTAGCCCAAGGTCACTTTCCCTGGTCCATCCAGAAGATGGTAGCCTAAGGTCACCTTCCCTGGTCCATCCAGAAGATGGTAGCCCAAGGTCACTTTCCCTGGTCCATCCAGAAGATGGTAGCCTAAGGTCACCTTCCCTGGTCCATCCAGAAGATGGTAGCCCAAGGTCACTTTCCCTGGTCCATCCAGAAGATGGTAGCCTAAGGTCACCTTCCCTGGTCCATCCAGAAGATGGTAGCCCAAGGTCACTTTCCCTGGTCCATCCAGAAGATGGTAGCCTAAGGTCACCTTCCCTGGTCCATCCAGAAGATGGTAGCCCAAGGTCACTTTCCCTGGTCCATCCAGAAGATGGTAGCCTAAGGTCACCTTCCCTGGTCCATCCAGAAGATGGTAGCCCAAGGTCACTTTCCCTGGTCCATCCAGAAGATGGTAGCCTAAGGTCACCTTCCCTGGTCCATCCAGAAGATGGTAGCCCAAGGTCACTTTCCCTGGTCCATCCAGAAGATGGTAGCCTAAGGTCACCTTCCCTGGTCCATCCAGAAGATGGTAGCCCAAGGTCACTTTCCCTGGTCCATCCAGAAGATGGTAGCCTAAGGTCACCTTCCCTGGTCCATCCAGAAGATGGTAGCCCAAGGTCACTTTCCCTGGTCCATCCAGAAGATGGTAGCCCGAGGTCACTTTCCCTGGCCCATTCCCTCAGTTTTCTCCTGATATCATCCTTCCTCCCAATTTTCTCCAGATGAAAGAGGAAAGAAAGAGAAAGATGGAGAAGAAAGGAGAAATGATAAGTTCATGTCTTCTTCATAGGGCACCAATTTCCAAGCAGATGTTTATGAGGAGAGACAGGAAGACTAGATGGAGGCTGAGGCTAGGGATGGGAGAAGAAGGGGGACACTGAAGCAATGAGGGTGGGGAATATAGAGGAGGTGAGTCTCTACCTGTATGACACTGCCATACTTCACCACATCCCCATGAACTTTCTTGTTTTCTGTCTCATTCTGCTTCTGTTCCATTTGGGCTGCATGCTACAAAGAGATACAAATTGAGGAGAAAAATGAAGGAAAAACAAGGATTCAAAATGGGTCCCTCCCTGGGGTCTTGCCCCAGAACAAAACATGCCCCCATCTTTCCTAAATAAGCTATCATTGGAACACCACAGACACTTTAGGCCAGAAACTCATTATTCCCTATTCCAGGAACAAAGGCCGCCTCTTCTAGTCCAGACAATGTAAAGGAGAGACTGAGGAAACTGAAGAAAGCAGAGAAAAGGATGGACCTCTCTATAAAGAAATAGGTCCTGTCTAAGACAATTCCAAAAGGCTCATGATGGGAAATGCTGTTCACATCCAGAAAAAGAACTGTGGGGTCTAAATGCAGATCAAAACAGACTCTTTGTTCCCCTTTCTCGTGGTTCCTCCCATGGGTTCTAATCCTTCTTTACAACATGACTAATGTGAAATTTTTTTTAAAAATAGATCCTGGTTTGTGAATTTTTTGGAGTGACCCATGTGTCAGTTTGGGTTTGCTTTATATTTCCTTGGTTCTCCTTAAGTGGTTGGTGAGGGTGGGAGTGGGGGCCTGGTTCAGTAAGTTACTTATTTGGTTTTACCAGACACATGATTTCAGTATTATAAGGAACTCCCCGTGAGTAAGTTCCCTCTACCAAGAGAGATTTTGTTGCTCTCCTACTTCTAGTCTTAGAGCAGGGATGGGGAACCCACAGCCTTGAAGTCACATGTGGCCCTCTAGGTCCTCAAGTGTAGCCCTCTGACTGAATCCAAACTAAACAGAATTATGTTCTGTGTTTGAGCATTGGACCAGAGGGCCACATGCAGCCTCAAGGCTACAGGTTTCCCTCCTCTGTCTTAGAGAATTTTCTTCAGCACTGAGAGGTTAAGTAACCTGTCTAGGGTCACACAGTCAATATGAGTTAAAGGTAGGACTCAAACCCAGGTCTTTCTGACTCTGAGGTTGGCTCCCTATCTACTAAGCCACACTACCTCTTAGGGTGGATTAGTGCAAGATAAGGTTAGAGAGGAAGGTGAGCAACAGATCACAAAAGACTTTGAAAGAAATAGGGGTGAAATGGCCCAGACTCAACATTCCATCTGGAGGTTTCCTGATGGGCCGAGAATGAGCCTTAAATTGGAAGAATGGACCAATGGACCAATGGGAGTGTTCCACAAAGCCCAGGTGAATAAAGTACACAACTAGCCAGGGAGTATTCTAAATAGACAAGGCTAGTTTCTTCTAGGGCGATGGAGGATACAATATCATCCACCTCCCCAGCAAAGAAGACCCCTAGGCCAGGTTAGGCCTGGGGAACTATAGTTATTGATGAAGTTAGAAAGCTTAGGTTCCATCTAGTATAAAACCAGGTAGAGTTTTCTTCTATTTTTCTGTACTGGACCTGTGATTTCATTTAGACTAGGGAACTCAAAGTGAGCAAACTCCCTCTACCAATGTACCTGCTCTGTAACTTACAATCTTAGAAAGTAGTTTGGGGAGCACTGGAAAAGTAAGTGACTTGCCCAGGGTCTCACAGCCAGTATGTGTTAGAATTAGGATTTGAATCTAGGTCTTACTAACTTGAGGTCAGCTCTCTCTCTAACCATTGTACCATGCTGCCTCTTTACTAACTTAAGAATGGAATATTATTTCATAACTTATATACTCTCTTTTCCCTTATGAATAAATACCTAGAAAACAGTAGTCTTGTGGGCTTGAGTGTGGGCAAACAGTGGGTAGAAGGGAAAGAGGGATGTGAATACTAAACCCAAGCCACCAGAGATGATGGCACTAGTAGACACACAGGGATAGGTTACCTATACCTGTATCAAGTACAGAAGATCTCTGACCTTGGGGGCCAGGATCTCCCAATCTCAGGCTGAAGATTCAAGTTGGGGATTTTTAATTAGAGGCAAAAGAGGAAAGCCCTTAGCCTGAAGAAGGCAAATTGCCCTGAGAGAAGCCAATGTCCTAGGGAGCTGATTACAGATGAGAGAGGCCTAAGGCTCCAGACAGAATCCAATATTTATTACAGTCTACCCGTTCTTAAAATCCTCCAAGGGAAGGAGATCTCCCAGCTGGACTGGGTGTCTCTTGCACACCTTGTTAGAGCACAGTACCTTCTGCTAGTATAAACCCCATGGGGACACTCCTCCATCCTGGGCCATGGGATCCTCACATCACCCCTTTCTTTACTGCCAACCCTCTACGGACTGCATGTCCTTTCTAATGAGACCTCTTGTTGCCTCTGACAAGGCCTTTTCTCCTCCGTGGGCCATAGAGTATCCAGTGGACTCAAAGGAAAGAGGCACAGTAGAAAAGGCACTGGATTTGGATGCTAGCTCTGCCTGCCTCTGTCCTCTCAGTTGTGATACTTCCTCCCTCTGTGACTTTGGGCAATTTACTCTATTTTGCTGAACCTCAGATTCCTCACCAGCTCCTATGACCCCCACCTCTGACACCAACTAGCTATGTGACCTCCTAGCTCCCATCTCCTTTACCTCAGTCCCCTAATCAATGAAGATAAAAACACTCTATTGCCCATCCACGGGGCTATTGCTAGGAAGGCACTTTGTAAGCCACAAAGCAAAGGCTCTATAAATATACCCTATGATTATTTATACCACAAAGGAAAGTTCAAACTTAGTGGTGGTTTTCCTACGGTTGGCTTTCCTTTTTCACTCGAAGAAAGTCTCCCTTAGGCGTTCCCTCACACCTCTTAGTCAGGAATTCCTTTCTACTAATTTCAGTTCTTCCTGCCCCCCACCCCCTCCTCCCACTGGCCCTCTAAAGCCCAGCAGACTTACTCTCTTAGACTGAGTCAAGAGGAGAGAGAAAAGAGAGGAGGTGGAGGGTAGGCAGGCAGGGAGGGGCCAGAGATGTCCAAGCTCCCTAAAGTCTGGGGGTGAGAGTTGGTGCCACCCTTGAGCAGATTCCCAGATGCCCTTATCCCTGAGAGTATCTAAAATGAGTCAGTGACTCCCAAGCTCAAAACCAGCCCAGCTGGGGCAGGCAGGCCCTGGGTAAGTGGCCAAGTCCAGATTGGGAATCCAGAGCTGAGATCTAGGATGTTGTAGAAAGCATGATTTGGAGTCAGGGCCTAGGTGTTAGGCCTAGGTCTTCTACTTAGTATCTGTAGGATGTAGGGCAAGTTACTTATCTAATCTGGGTCTCACTTTCCTCATCAATAAAATGGGGAGGGGAAATAGACCAATCAACTAGCAATCACAACTAGCATTTAAGCACCTACTAAGCCCCAGGTACTGTACTAAACATAAAGAAGAGGGGCAGCTAGGTGTCTCAGTGGATAGAGCACTGACCCTGGAGTCAGAAGGACTTGAGTTCCAGCTCAGACAATTACTAGCTATGTGACCCTGGGCAAGTCCCTTAACCCCAATTGCCTCAAAAAAAACCCTAAATATTAAGACAAGATCATAGAATCAATAAAAAATTTAGAGCTGGAAAGGCTCTTAGAAGCCATCAAATCCAACCACCTTATTTTACAGAGAAGGAAACTGAGGCACAAGTTATAAATGACAGAGTCAGGATGTATGTCCAAGTGTTCTGACTCCAAACCCAGCAAGTTTTCCTTGCCAACACTGCCGCTCTCTTAAGAATGCTTCCAGGTATAAATCTATGATCCCCTCATGACCACTGATCTCTAAGGTTTCTTCTTGATACTGTGGTCCCACGTCCAGAGACAGCCAAGGGGTCTCCTATTTGCTAACCACAGAACATGTATTCATAGACTACCAAAGCTGGAAGGGGATGTAAGTTACCATGTGGTCCAAAAACTTTATTTACACAAAGAGAAACTGAGACCCAGAGAGCAGAAACAATTTGCCCAAAGCCACACAGTGAGTCAGTGGCAGAGTTGGCATGAGAAGCCAAGTTTGCCAATCACCTGGCCAATGCTTCTTTTGTTCATTGCACAAGTCTCCAGGTCTTTGAGTCCAAGTCTCTAAAAGAAGAATGGTGGCCAAGACCCTAGTGTCTGAGTTCACCAAAGATAAAACAAGCTAAGATCATGTACTACAGGATCTCTGTCCTTCAAACTAGGGTGTCACTAAGTTTAATGAAATGAAAACCAGGAGACTGTGACCTCCCACCTAAGCCTCGGTGACCAGACAGCAGATCTCCACTGCAGTGGTGAGAAGAGGGCATGATTTGGAAGTGAATGTGCAATCAGGGTCTGGAGTATATTTGGGATTAGAAAGGACTCTGGTGACTGAGGCCTGGACTTCATACTGCATTGTGTTGGCATGGGCTCCACCCAAACCTCACTCCATGGGTGAAGAGAAACAGCTCCATTTTCCAGTTCTAAACAATCCCATTTCATAGGGGAGACAGAGAGGAGTCACCAAAGCTTGCTGATATGAGGTCAAATCCTGCTGATGGCCTTCCATCTTCACTCTCACTGTTCTCACTTTTTTTGTCTTGATCCATTTCCCCCCCCTCTCCGTTTTCATTTCTCCCATTGTCACTGTTGCCATCAACATTGTTCCACTCCCCCATCTCTTTAATGCCATATCTACTTCTATAAGAATATCCACGACTATAATGTTAGAGCCCACTCTACAATCATCTTCAAGACTAAAATCTAGGACTTTAGTGTTAGAGTGGGCAGCTCCACTTTCCTCAATGGAGAAAAGGGTTTGTTAGTAAGAAAAAGAAACCAAAAGCAAAACTTTGCCGATCTTTTCCCTCTTTCTTCTTCTTGTACTCCTTTCAGTTTCATCCTTGAGTATCCTGAGCATGGCTTTGCTTTGTTGGGTGCCTTGCCAAGCTTTCTTTAAACTGACTACTCTCCACAGCCTCTCTGTTTTATGATATTGTTCATTGTCTTCTATCATGCTTCTCTGTAAGATTTTTACAAATGAGTCGACATGTTAATTAGTGTTGCCTTTGGCTGCCATAAATCTCTGCTTGGCATGTAAGTCAAATAAATATCTGCTGACTAGAGTGCTTCTTAAATTATTTCAATCTCTTCTCTGATGTCAATGAAACTCTTGAATCAAATTGCTGCAATCAGTGCCAAAGTCCTTTTTCTCTGTCCATATTCCATTTTTTAAAAGATCAATTACCTTGTTTAAATAAATCAGGTTGAAATCATTTTAATCACAGTGAGTAGAGCACCAGCCCTGGAGTCAGAAGGACCTGAGTTCGGATCCAGCCTCAGACACTTAACACACACACAAACAAAAACCTAGTCCTGTGACCTTGGGCAAGTTACTTAACCCCAATTGCCCTCCAAAAAGCAAAAAAAAATCATTTTAATTATAAATCATGAGTTTTTCCTCATTTTTATTATTTCTCCTAACTTTATACTCATTTTGATATTTGCTCTAAAAAGTCAATGGTCTTTCTAAACACAGATAGCTGATTCATAAATGGATCCCACATCAGTAATGAGGAATTTCTTCTCTGCTAATAGACAATCAATTTGATTTTGTGTGATGTTATTCAGCATCTGTCCAATTCATAACCTACTTTTTTCTTTGTTCAAAGAAAAGATCCATGAAATATAGTTGTGAGGCTTCTGTGTCATTGTCTTCTCTCATTCCTTATTCCTGAACAACATTTCCCAACATAATTTTCACCCTCTTCACCTACCTCACGTATTCCACCTTTGAATTAAAGTCAATGAGTATAAGATGACAAAACAGGAAAATGATAAATGCTGGAGAGGATGTGGAAAGATTGGAACACTAAAGCATTATTGGTGGAGTTGTGAACTGATCCAACCATTCTAGAGAACAATTTGCCCAAAGAGCTATAAAAATGTGCATACCTTTTTTCCCCTTTTTTTTGGTCTTTATTAATTTGTTTACTTTTATTTTACAGGATTCAATTCCACAATTCCTTGAGTTTCAAATTTTCTCTCCCTCCCTCCTCTACTCCCCCGCCATGTGCATACCTTTTAATCCAGCAATACCACTTCTAGTGTTGTATCCCAAAGAGATCATACAAGTGAGAGGAGGACCCATATGTACAAAAATACTTATAGCAGCTCTTCTTCTAGTGGCAAAGAATTGGAAATCAAGGGGATGCCCATCAATTGGGGAAGGGCTAAACAAGTTGTGGTATATGAATGTAATGGAATACTATTGTGCTATAAGAAATGAGGAGCAGACAGACTTCATAATAACGTGGAGAGACTTATATAAACTGATGCAGAGTGAGGAGAGCAGAACCAGGAGAACTTTGTACACAATTACAGACAACTTCTATGTGTGATGACCAACTCTGATAGATTGGACTCCTCTCAGCAATGCAAGGCTATAAGACAACTCCAAAAGATTCATGATGGAAAGGGCTATCCACATCCAGAGGAAGAACTAGAGTCTGAATACAGATTGAAGCAAACTACTTGCTCTCTCTTTTGTGTTTTGTTTTGTTTCATTCCTTCTTTCTCGTTGTTCATTCCATTGGTTATAATCTTTCTTTACAACTTGACTAATGTTTAATTCGAAGGTATCTGTAGAAACTATATTGGATTGCATGCCACCATGGGGCAGGGAGATGGGGGGGAGAAGGGAGGGGAGGGAGGGTGAGAAAATTTGAAACTTAAGGGATTATGGAATTGAATGTTGTAAGCTAAAAGTAAATAAATAAATTTTAAAAATAAATAAAGTCACTAAGTATCAAAGTATATATTGATTTAATTTGGGAGGTTTGATTGAGTTCGGTATCCTCTACAACAAATGTGGGTGCTTGGGTTGCAATTATTGCCAGAGTGATCCCACAAGCACATATCATGAGTACTGAAGTACAGGATGACCAAATGTCCCATGAAATGGTGTATTTAAGTGCCTCTGAGTGCATAATAAAACCATTTCTGCATATTCCCTTGTTGGCATCTTTAAGGAGAACCTAAAACCATCTTAGTATTTACCAGCAACTTCCTTCTGGTTTCATTTATAGCTGGAATATCAAGATTGATACAATTCAATTCTGGACATCCCTATCACCACGCAGTCACTGGACCCTACGTTTAGAGTGGTAACAGCGAGGCTGATGTTTGTAGATACTATAAAAGATGTGATTCTTGGCACCCTCTGCCCATTTTCTGACACTCTGCCCTTGTCAGCACAGAAGTAGAAAGAGGCCCACGTAGGACTAAGAGGGCCATTTTGTTTTTCAGTTTCATAGGGTTGCCATGACCAAAGAATCATCATGCATTTAGCTTGCTGTTAATGAAACTCTTTGCACTTAGTTGGGCTGGTCCCTGAAAGCAGGCTCGGTTTGTTGCCAGGACCCTATTCAAAGCCTTTCCCACATTAGAACCTGCCAGAGCTTGAGCTCAGCTGGCAAAGCCCTCAAGAACCCAGAGCCTCTTCCATCGCCATAGTGAGGCCTCAGAGTAGGAGTTTTTGTAAGCAGATGTGTGTGAACTGGAATGCACACTAGAAACCACATAATCCAACACTCATTTCACATATGAGGAAACTAAGGCCCAGAGAAGTAAAACAACTCACCCAAGGTCACACAGCTCATAAGCAGGAAAGAGAGGAGTCAAACTCAGTTCCTCCCACTTTATGTCCATGCTATCCTGCTTCCTGTATCTATGACTGTGTTTACACAAAAGAACACACCAAGGATGTGAACTTGGGTGTGTTTGTGTCTAAGCAGTGAGTCTAAGTTAAGGGTTCTTAACTTTTTGTGCCTTAACTTTTTCCTTTGTCAGTCTGGTGAAACTTAGGAGTCCCTTTTCAGAATAATAGTTTTAAATGCACAAGATAGGATGCATAGAATGACCAAAGAAATCAATCATATTGAAACAGTTATCAAAAAAACTGGGAGGGGACATCTATGTGGCTCAGTGAATAGAGCACCAGCCCTGGAGTCAGGAGGACCTGAGTTAAAATTTGACCTCAGACACTTAACATTTTTGCCTTCCCCCCTCCACAAAGACAAAAAAATTTTTTTTAATTTTTAAAAATTTAAAAAATTATTTTTAAATAAATATATTTATAGACCCCCAGATCTGTTAATGTGTTTGAACCCCCTGATTATGAACCCTGGTTTAAATGTGTAATTCATGATGTGTGCACTTATTATGGGCCTGCTGTGTGCTGGGCATTGTACTAACCCCTAAATATATCAAGTATGAGGCTGTGAATGAGCAAATGGGCATTTTAGTGTGTGCACGTGTGTGATAGTGTATTCTTACACACCTAGGTTTGAGTCAATATAGAACAGCCTCTGTCTATCACAGAGTAGGAAAGAACCTTGTGACAGATAAGCCACCCTGTTCCCCCCTCCTGACCAGGAAGAGACACACAAAGTTATTTATAACTCTGCAACAGGCAATCAGTCCACCACCCACCCCCACTTCCTGCACTGCTCACATCTGCCAGGCAGCTGCAGGGGGCGGGAGTGGGAGGGTGATCCTCCCTGCCCTTGGCCCCCACAAGCCCATCCTCTTAGCTCAGACTATAGCAACCAGGCAGCAAGGGAGGGGATTAAGTAGGCTAGACAGAGTCTTGGGAAGGGAGGTTGGAGAAGCCAGAGCTCTAGGTCAAGGTCAAGTCCAACCGCTTATTTGTCCAGACAGAACAATGACCAACAAGATGGGGGCAGGGTTGGAGAAATGGAGAATGGACTATGTGAGCAAAAAAAGATAGGGAGTGGGGAATTTCTGCACACTAAAGACAAAATGAGCATTGACAAGGAAGATTCACAGCATTTACTTTTAGTCAAAGGTGAAAATCAGAGGCAACAGCTAGACTAGTAGCCAAGATCTCTGGACTCCATGTGACCTTGGACAAGTCACTTCTCATTAAGAGGACTGGATAGACTATCTTGTCTCCAAGTTTCCTCCCAGCACTGAATTTTTATATTCTAACATTCTAAATGCTAGGATAGCTTCTGGCTCTGACATTCTATACTCTGCACTCTAATGTTTTATATCCTGAGACCCCTTCCAGCCCCTCCCCAGGGTCCTACTCCCCTCACCTGGAGCTTCTGTAGCAGGACAACATCAGAGATCTTCTCTTTATCCTGTTTGGTCTGCTTGGCTTTCCAGTACTGCTTCTGGGCTGAATATCGGTTCATGGGGCATACCTTGAAGAGACAGTCTGAGAGGGAAGACAAAAAGAAATGATGCTTTAAACTGGGAGGCATTTCAGGTAGGGAGAGAAGAGCAGCTACTAGGAGGAATACTTCACACTTTTAGGGTAACAGACGTTATCTTAGAAAGTCATATTTAGTGAAAAGAGCTCTTGACCAAAGAGTTTGAAGGGCTAGGTTCCAGTCCTGACTGTTGTGTGACCTTGTGGACCATATTCCCCATCTGGGCCTCAGTTTCCCTCCTCCGAGCTATGGTCCCATCCAGTTTTCACAGTGGGTGACTAAATCACAAGGAAATGCTTGGTACTGGAGAGCAGTCCAGGTGGAATGGGATATCATGCCTCAGGACAATGGATTGCCTAGGGAAGGTTATTGTATGGTTCCAACAAAGTTCAGTTCCATTCAGTGGGCCAAACATTTGAATCCATGGTGCTAAGAGCTCATTAATTAATTAATGTTTGTGTGCTCAACTCTGAGAGGGAAAGACAAATAAACTTTAGCCCCTGCCTTCAAGAAGATGCATATGAGTAGGAAGAATCAGACATTTATATAACTCATCACCCAGAATATAATATGGCCAATGAAAGTGCTCTGGGGGAGGGGGGAGGAGAGAGGGGGTTCCAAGAAAGAAGAGAGAGCTTACTTTCAGCTGAAGTAGTCAAGGAACGCTTCATGGAGAAAGTGGCATCTAAGCCATATAGGAAGTAGACAAGGATGGAGAGCTAGAGAGGGAGGGCATTCCGGGTCAACAGAATTTCAGAAACAAAAGCACAAACACTAAGAAACTGATTAGGCCATGTGACCAAGGATTTAGAGTTGGAATGTACCCCGGAGATCATATAGTGTTACCCCTTCATTTTGCAGATGGGTAGGGTGCTGGATTGCAGTAGGGTAGGGTGGGGTAGGGTGGGAGCTGCCTTTACCCTCTGATTAGAGACTACTAGACTGGGTGTATGACTCAGGGCTGGACAACAGCTCATGGGTTGCTGGCACTTTGCCTGTGAAGCAGGCAGATCCCAGCAGGATCAGAGGAAATTGGGCTTTCAGGATGCTTCTTGCTAGGGTCTTACCCCTAGGCCTTAGACACAAGCATGCTGCCTTTTCTTTCCCCACTTTCTTATTCTTCCTCCTCCTCTTCCATTCTTCTGTTTCCCTATTCTCTTCAGGCACTATGTGCCTGATCTGGCTCTAATGGATTGCTCTATTGAATATATACTAACCTGCTTTGGGAACAGCCCTCTAGAGCACACAAGGATGTGTCAAATCCATTCCCTCCCCTGGGGAAGCTCACAGTCCAGTTGAGAAAACAAGATTAGCAACAATGAAAGAGTGTTAAACAAGAGGGCATTTTCTCAAGAGAAGAAATGCAAAATATCAATTGCCCTATAAAAAATTTATCTACATCATTAATAATTTAAAAAATGTAAAGTAAATCAACTCCAAGGTTTCTCCCTCTTTCCAACCCTCCATCAGATTGGCAAAACTGACAGAAAAGTCAAATGACAAATTTTGGAGTGTACATTCATGCACTGTTGATGGAGCTGTGAATTGGTCTAGCCTTTCTGGGAAGTAATTTGGAGTTATGTCCCAAAAGTCAACAAACTATGCATACCCTCTGACCTAGCACTAACACTACTAGGTTTATACCCCGAAAGGATAAAAAAAAGAAGAAAATGACTCATTTTAGTAGTTCCTTTTGTGGTGGAAAAAGACTGGAAACTAAAGGGGTGTGCATCAATTGGGGAACAGCTGAATAAATTATGATATATAAATAGAACACTATTGTGCTGTAGTGGCAGCTAGGTAGTACAATAGATAGAGTGCAGGGCCCAGCGTCAGGAAGACTTAGACTCCTGAGTTCAAATCTGGACTCAGATACTTACTAGTTGCGTGACCCTGAAAAAGTCAGTTAACCCTGTTGGCCTCAGTTCTGCATCTGTAAAATGAGCTGGAGAAGGAAATGGTAAACCACTCCAGAATCTTTGCCAAGAAAACCTCAAATGGGGTCACAAAAAGTCAAATAAGACTAAAACAATACATAAGAAATGATGAATGAGATGGTTTCAGAGAAACCAGGGAAGACTTGTATGAACTGATACAGAGTGAAGAGAGCAGAAGTGGGAGAACCATTTATACAAAAACAACACCATAAAGACAAAAAACTCTGTAAGACTTAAGAACTCTGACCAATGAGGTGACCAACTATAATTCCAGAGGAACAATGATGAAGAATGCTACCCACTTCCTGGCACAGAGGGATGAACTCAGTCTGTAGAATGAGACATACAAAGATTTGAGGGTTTTAGTAGACTGAGTTCAAAATGAGTCAACAGAGTAATATGGCAGCTAAAAAAAAAAAACTAATGCAATCTTGGACTGCAATCAGAGAGTTATGGTGTCCAAACCTAGGCAAAGTCATAATCCTACTTTACTTAGCCAGAGTCAGCGCATATCTGGAAGACTGTGTTCCTTTATAGGTGCCACATTTGAGAAAGGACATCAGTAATCCAGAGAGTAATCACAAGATGGCCACTAGGATGGTGAAATGCTTTGGGTCATGCTATATGAACTCTGTATTTAGTGTGAAGAAGAAAAGACTCAGGGAGGACTGGCACATGAAAAAGGGATGAGATTTCTTCAGCTTATTCCAACAGGGTACAACTAAATAAAGGAGCAAGTGGGGGGGAGTTTCAGAAAAAAAAAATTAGGCTGATGCCAAGGGACGAAAAGCTTCCTAACAATTAGGAATATACAAAAGTGGTTGTTGCTGTTGTTTGTCCTTCATTCTCAAAGACATCAGGGAGATGATGTCATGACTTGCAAGTAAATTTGATTTAAGTGAGAAAGGGCTGTGCAAAGTTACCAGTCTCACTTTCTCCTCCAGAGCTATCTTAGTCCAGTGGTGAGATAGAGAACAGGATGACTAGAGATGGCCCTGGATACATCGGGAGACCTTGGCTTTTTAAGGTCTTTAACAGGTCTCACTTTGACTGAGGCAACACCCATTCAGTGCTTAAGGCTAGGTATGAAATGAGGCAGAGAACGGTAGACCTGCTCTAAGATGTGATAAGTGTCCCCTCACTGGAGCTCTTCAAACTAAAGCTAGATGATCATTTGGTGGAATGGTAGTGAGGTAAATTTTGGATGCGATGGCATCTGAGGTGCCAGGAGCTCAGAGCAAGGTGAGATCCCTGAAGTGGCTAGCGAAAGATCCATGAGAAAGTATGACCAGAGCTGGGCCTTGGCATCTGAGCAATATTTTTATAGCCATTAAGGAGGAAGGACCGTTCAATAAAGTAACAGCATGAGCAAAAGTGCAGAGGCAAGAAGGGGTTTGACTTGTGAGGAGGAGGGGTTGTAGCTAGCTGGTGGAGAAGAGTGCTGCTGAGCACTCATGTGCAATAAGGTTAGAGGTCTTTCCAATACACCAACAGTTCAGGAGTTTTCATGATGAAGACAGTAAAATAGGATCAGGCATGAGTCTAAGGACATCTGATGCCAGAATACAAGGTAGAGAGAGAAAGAAACCAAAGGCCTTAAGACAAATCATCCCTAATGGACCTACAGGAAATCACAGGATCATAAATTCAGAGCTAAAAGGGAATTTAGCATCTAACTCCTTCATTTTACAGAGGAGGAAACTGAGTCATGGGTTCTGTGTCCAGGGTCCTACAGCCAGGAAGGGTGTGGGGTGACATTTGAACATAGGTCTTCCTGATTCCAGGTCCAGTGCCCTCCCTGCCATACCATGCTGTCTTTCAACAATGTTCCAAAATGTCCTTGAAGGAGCAAAACCCAAGCAAAGGTAGCCCCAAGGTATACCTGGGGGGAAAGGAGGCTCCAGAGAGCCTCAATTGTCTTCAGGGTTACCTAAGCCCTCATCTTCCTGAAACCTCCTTTCTTACACAATTCTGAAGACAACTGATGTGAGACACAGTCCCTGAAGTCAGGACACTTCGATCTCTTAGGGAAGACAGAACCACTGCCTTCAGAGTACTTCCAATATGATGAAATGTAGCAGGAGATTAGCCCTGCCTTTCAGAAACCTAACAGAGGAGAGCAGTGGGGACCAATTAGGTCTAACAGAAGAGGCAAAGTCTTGATTCTCAGAGAGCTCCACCTGCCAATCTACCAGTCTCTCTCTCTCTCTCTCCCTCTCTCCCTCCCTCTCTCTCTCTCTCTCTCCCTCTCTCCCTCTCTCTCTCTCTCTCTCTCTCTCTCTCTCTCTCTCTCTCTCTCTCTCTCTCCCTCTCTCTCTCTCTCTCTCTCTCTCTCTCTCTCTCTCTCTCTCTCTCTCTCCTCTCTCTCTCTCTCTCTCCCCCTCTCTCTCTTCCTCTCTCTCTCTCTCTTCCTCTCTCTCTCTCTCTCTCTCTCTCTCTCTCTCTCTCTCTCTCTCTCTCTCTCTCCCCCCCCCTCTCTTCTCTCTTTCCTTCCTTCTTTTTTTCCTTCTCACAGTCCACCATCACTCCTTCTATAACTTCATTTATCTTCCTTCACAATCTTGATCCGTTGATTGACCCTTTCAGTCATACACTCTCATCTACCCTTTAATTCCTTCTCTCCTTGCCCTATCATTAGATAAATCCCAATCATGGGAATCTCACCACTCATACCATCTATCCTCCTACTTCCAACCTGCTGAATGGTCCTAAAGACTAAATAGTCACTGTATTCAGCAGGAATTTGTGTCATCTAATCTTAATTGGGCCCTCACTATCATCCAGCTATGCTTTTATTCCTCTCTATCATATTCTCCAACAATGGCTTCTCTGAACCCTTTCCTCAGTCCCTTCCACCACTTCTACCTTTCCTCCTCCTCTGCTATCTGTCATGAGCCCCCTATTCTCCCTGACTCCACACTTGAAAACCTTGCTCAAAATCCCCCATTCTCTCTGCCTTGGCTTCTGATGAAAACATGAACCTTCTCCTTATCAAAGATAACCCTGTCTCTTGTGTTCTTTATCCCAACCATTTCTCCAGTGACTTGGCCCTCCAGTGATCAGTCCCTCCTTTTCCCTTCAATCTCTCCTATACATTGGCTCCTCTCCCAAGGCCTACACACATGCCCAGGTCTCCCTGATCTTGAAAAACCTTCAATCATCCTTGCCATCCCCTCAAGTTCTAACCCTATATTTCTTCTCCTTTGCACAGACAAATTCCTAGAAAGGCTCATCATTGTCTATATATTTCCATTCCTCTCACTTCTTGTGTCCTTGTAGTTTGGTTCCTGATCATACCACTCAATTGCAATTGCTACTCCATTGGGGGCAGCTGGGTGTCACAGTGAATAGAGCACCAGCCCTGGAATCTGGAGGACCTGAGTTCAAATCCGACCTCAGACACTTTACACACTTAGTAGCCATGGGCAAGTCACTTAACCCCATTTGGCCTGCCTTCCCCCCTCCAAAAATAAAGCAAAAAAAAAAAAAAAGGAATTGCTTCTCCAAGGTAAATAATGATCTCCCAAGTCCTGAATATAATGGCCTTTTCTTTGACCTTCTGTAGCTTTTGACACAGTGAATCTCAGATGATCTCTCCTCCCTTAATTTCTGTGACAATGCTATCTTTAATCTGTTTTTACCTTTCTGTCCAGTCATGTTCCGTCTCCTTTGCTAGTTGATCATCTTCCTTCAGCCCACTAAATGAAGACACCCTTAAGGCCCTGTCCAAGGCCTCTTTTCTATAGTTCTACATACAGTCTCTCGGTGTCCTCATCAGCTCTCACTGGTTCCATCATCACCTCTACGTGGGTAACATCCAGATCCACACATCTCCCACTGACCTTTAGTTCACATTACTCCCCACATGCAGGACAGCTTCATCTGGACAGCCTGCAAACACCTCAAGCTCAACATATCCAGAAGGGAGCTCACTATATTTTCCTAAAACAAAAAAACAGCCCCTCCTGCACACTTCCCTATTTCTATCAAAATCACCACCATTCTTGAAGCTACTCAGGTTTACGATCACAATTATCCTCCATTCTTCTCTCACCCTTCTCTTCATCAACTGCCATGTTCTGCTGATCTGCAAAACGTTTCCTGCATCTGACCCATTCTCTATACTCACAAAGCCACCACCTAATTAATTCAGGCCTTCGTCTAACCTTACATAAACTACTGCAAAAGCCTCCTAATTGGTCTCGATGTCTCCAGTCCTTCCCTTCTCCCACCCATCCTCTACATGGCTGCCTAACTGATATTCCTAAAAAAACACCTGTGACTATGTCAGGCTGCATCTCCCTCAAAAATCTTCAATAGCTCCCGATTGCTTCTAGGATAAAATACCTCAACCTGGTATTCATGGTAATCTAGCATATGGCTCCTCCGTAAGACTCATTTCATAGCTCTCTCCTTACGCTATCCTTTAGAGTGACCTGCTAGCTATTTCCCATGTACAATGCACCATCCCCTGCCTCTGTGTCTTTGCCAGGCTGCCCACCATTTTGGAATGCATTTCTCCTTTATTTCTTCTTTATATAATCCCTAACTTCCTTTAAAACACAGATCAGGTGCCACCTTCTACAGGAGTCCTTTCCTAATCCCACTATTAATTAGCACTCTCTCCTTCTTGGAAATTATTTTGTATTACTTGGCCTAGACATTCTACTTACTTCCTTGTGTTGGGGTTCTAGCCTCCCAGTTCCTTGATGGCAGACTGGCTCATGTCTGTCTTTATGTCTCCAGTACTAAGTGCTTAGTAAATGTTTGCTAGATTGTTGAAATAAGGGGAAGGAATAAGTCTGAGTTCCAATCACTGCAGACACTTCTTAAGGAGGGTCCCAGAAGGGGACCCCTTTGAGAGGGCTACACAGCACTGGGGCAGCTCTGGGCAGCAATCCCCGAAGACTCAGGGAACAAGAAACCCTAAAACAAGGAAGGATATGAGTGTTAAGATGAGGAAGAAGAGAAAGTACCAATAAAGGAGCAATGAGGCCAGTCAGGGCACATCTCACTGCCCACTCAAACACGCACACACATAGGTGCGCAGACATACCACCCATGTGTAACCCAAGGCTGCAAGCCAGAACCTCAGGCTGCCCCAACTGCAGAGGTGCCGAGCTCTGGCATCTCAGCTCCCCTCTCTGAGCGTGTCAGGACTTGGGGCTAGGGCTTGGAGGAGGCTGTAATGGGAAAGAGAGCCAAGCAGGAGCTAATAACCCCTGGGGCTTGGAGATCCAACATGGGACTTATTACAGCTCCTGACAAACCCAGAGGGGTGTGTGTGTGTGTGTGTGTGTGTGTGTGTGTGTGTGTGTGTGTGTGTGTGTTCTGGGGCAGGATAAGGGGGAGGGAAGCAAGGGAGAAAGAGAAGAGAACATCTGAGGAAGAATCAGAAAATGGAAAGCCTAGAAAACACCTCCTTCTCTGCCCCGTCCTCCAATTCTCTACCCCACTCTCAAGCACATCCCGTTGATATCTATTTGATGTAGAAGGAAGAACCAGAACTTGAAGTCAGGAGACCTGTATTCAAATCCCAACCCTGACCCTAACAAGCTGTGTAACCTTGGCTGTGCATCTCTTCCCCAAACTTCAGTTTCCTCATATGTACAGTATGGATAAACAATCCTTTCACTGCCTACTTGCCAGGTGATCACATTATAAAAGTCTTTAAAATGCTGTTGAGGGGCAGCTAGGTGGCAGAGTGAATAGAGCAGCAGTCCTAGAGTCAAGAGGACCTGAGTTCAAATGCGACCTCAGACACTTGACACACTTACTAGCAATGTGACCTTGGGCAAGTCAACCCCAATTGCTCTGCCTTCCCCCCTCAAAAAAAATGCTATCAAAAGATAGGTTGTACTGCCAGCCTTGTGGGCAGTTTCCCTGAAGCCTGAGTCATCCCAGCTACTGAACATCAAGGTCATGGCCCTAATCCATGTGCCCTGTAGTGCTCTGGGATCATCCTAACCCTGGCAGCTGTTAGAACCTCCTCTCCAAAAGCTTTGGAGTACTGTCCTGGCTCTACCCCTAATTCACTTAACAAGCATTTATTAAGCTCCTAATATGTGCTAAGCACAGGGCCACACATAGAAATAAAGTAGATCCTGTCCTCAAGAGGCAGGGGAGAAAACATGCACACATATAAGCAGGTAGAAAAATACAAAGTAAATAGAACCTAATTTGGGGGAGGGGAGCAGAACTGGAAATTGAAAAGATCAGGAAAGGTCTCATTTACAAGGTGGAACTTGCTCTGGGTCTCAATTTCATATAAAACTAGATAATGATGGGGTTATCCTACGGTCTCAAAGGTTCCTCCCAACTTCAACAGTCTTTGCTCTATGACCTCACCACTGGCCACAGGGCTAGCCAGACACCAATGGCCAACAGCCAGGGGATGGCAAAGCAGAGCCAGCTTCTGTGGGTCAGCCCTCGGGGAGGGAAGGAGGAGTAAAACTCCAGAGGAGCTGAACTGGCATGTGCATAACAGTACTTAGACATTATTCATTTACTGTCCATCTGCCTGATTGTCCAACCATGCCCTTCCTCAGGCCTTGGGCCTCTGGGAAGGCCCCTGTGGTGGGGATAAAGGATTCCTGGGAATAGATGGGATGTCCCTAAACTAGGAACAGCCAAAAAATACAGTGACTCCTCCTGGTATTTATCACTCCCTTCTCTATCCCACTCCTAATTTATAGCAGAGCTCCCCTGAACAGTGAGAACCAGGAGACAGGTGGGCACAGGCTGGCAAGGGTGCCAGGTACCCAGTTTCCCCCCATCCAGGGGACAATGACTCCTCTTTGTGCCAAGCTGACAATTCCCCTGGCTCCAAATAAGGGTTGAAGAGGAGGCCAGAGACGCTCCTGCCTGCCCTACCAGGCCACCTCTGCTTGCCACTGCCTCTAGCCTTGGTTGGCAGCCCCACCCCAAGCAGGACCAGAAGCTATAGAGACCAGACTAAGGGGGAGGGAGGGCACTTTCTCTCAAGGGCTAGTTAGGCCCTGGGTTGGAGGTCAGCTCCCTGTCCCTCCACCACCATCTCAAAGCACAGAAGGGAGGACTAATGCCAAGGTGATGGCAGAACCTGGCACAGTTCAGAGTTGGAATGGGGGCATAAAGGCCCCTGGTATGGACATACTGGAAACAGGGAGCGGGAGAGTCCTTAGTCTGGCCTCAGATCTGGATGGTGCCACTCCCTAGCTTTGGGGAAATGGGGAGGAGGAGGGAGGGAAGAGTGGGGGAGTCAATGCAGCATTTGTTCAGCAAAGTAGTTTTTTTGTTGTTGAAAATTGGCTTCAAACTCTCTCAACTCCAGCCCCCAGGCAAATCTTCTGCCACACCCACCTTCCTGACATATCCCCAGCAGAAACACAGAGAGAAAAAAGACACACACACACACACACACACACACACACACGTCCCTTTGCTGAAGCAAACACACCCAAATTGGACATAAACATACATACCTAGCCCCATGCATAGACCCTTTCTGCAACATAGTCCTCCTCCAGAAAGACAAACACCTCCTTCTTTTTTTCTTCCTTCCTTTCTTTCTTTCTTTCCTTCTTTTTCTTTCTTCCTTCCTCCTTCTCCTCTCTCCCAACTTGTTCATTTGTATTCTTTCACTTTCTCCTGTCCCCCTTTTCTTTCAGTTTCTCTCTGTCTCTCTCTGTGTCTGGATATGCCTCTCTCTGGCTAACCCATTTTCTTTCTCTTCACTCCTACTCATTCTCTTTTTGATTTTATTGGTCATTTTGTGTCTGTCTTTCTGTAACATTCACCTCACTTATCTCCTGTCTTTTTGTCTCTCTCTTACCCCATTTCTTTGTCTTTCTCTCTGGGTCTCTGTCTTTCTGTCTGTCTGTCTGTCTCTCATACACACACACACACACACACACACACACACACACACACACACCTCAAAATCCCTATACTCCACCCTATCAGCAGGGCCCAGAGAGGAAAACCCTAGAAGGAATCCCAAATTCCCAAGAGGATTCCTCCCTATAGGGAAGAAGGGCCTTCTCATGATCCTGCCAGAACTCTAGGGAAGGAAATCCTAAGGCATTCTGTGGGAGTTCTGTTTGCAAGTCCTTGCTAGCCCTAACCTAAATCCCTCTAGGTCTAAATGAAACCCATAGCCTTGGATCTGCCAACTCTCTGGGGGTCCAAGCCATAGCAAGAATAGGTCCTTATGCCTCTTCTGTTCTTATATCTTTGGGGTCCATCATGGGAGAAAGGTCAATTGGATCTGCAAACAGTAAAGTCTGAACACAAATTCCCTTTAATTTTGAGCCTAACAGGGGGTTTTTCTAGGCTGCCAGTCAGGACATGAGGGGACTTGGACCACTCACCTCTCTGGGTGCTTCTCAGCAAAGGCTCTGTCTAGACAATAATTCTCAACAGAATAAAGTCTCCGGGGAAGATGCCCAAGTCATCAGGTCTATACCTAAGTGTTTCTTCCCTCACCCCATGACTGTATGGCAGTGGGCAGAACATCAAGAAAAGCAGTTGGGTTCTCTTAGAAAACCTAGGCACAGGGACCAAACACTCAGGTGTGGGGTAATGAAAGGGATGCTCTCCATCTTCCCTTCCTTTCCTGCTGACCCTTTGAGTCCTGCTGCATCTGGCAGCAGAATCCAGGAGGCACTGTCCCTACTAATACCATACCCCACCTTCCAACTTGGCTGGGGGGAAGATGGATGGGAATGGGAACAGGATTTCCTTAAAATCTGCATGTTTCCCAGAATCCCTTGGGAGAACAATTCTGGGCTAATCTCTCCCTGAGCAGCCAGCGTGGGCAGGAATAGCAGGGTGGCAAGCAAGACTGGCGTGTTCCTGCCTGCACCCCTACCCCACCCCACCTGGCCTCACCCATCACGCCACAGGTCTGTCTGTCTGTCTGTCTGTTCCATGCCCATTCACAGAAAAGCATAATGAGCGTGACACCTTGAACGTGTAAAGCATTTTCAGGCACATGTTCTTCTCTGTGTGTCACAACACCCCAGGGAGGTGAGCAGGGCAGGGCTTCACCAAGTGCAGAACCGGGGCCTCTATCATAGAGGGGAAATGACTTGCCTGAGGTCATACCCTAAATCAGAAATTCCCCTACATGGGGGAGGGAGCCAGGAGTGGCTATGGAATTATTTCAAGGGATCAAATGAGATAATAGGTGTAAAAGTGCTCAGAAAACCTTTAAGTCTAGATAAATGTTAGCTATTAGAGAGACACTGAGACCGAGACAGAAATAGAGACAGAAACAGAGATAGAGAGACAGTGAGACAGACACAGAGAAAAAGAGCGGCAGACATAATTTCTTATTATGTGCCAGGCACAGTGCTAGGCACTAGAGACACAAATATAAACAAGCTGGATAGTTCCTACCCTCAAAGAGCTTACATTCTAACAGGGAAGCCAATACCTAGAGATGAGCTTTGGAGGGGGCAGCGAGGCCCAGAGGGATAAGGCTCCAGCTCAGGGGACAAGGCTACAGGTAAAGAAGCAGGAGAGTTGGGAGAGGGAGAAAAGTTAGGAGTGAACTAAGCATAGCTTGGCCCTACCTTATAAGTTCTGACGCAGGGACTCCTCAGTCAGGAGAGCAGGCCTTTTGATGCTTAGTATTAAGGCAAGGGTGGGGAACCTGAGGCCTTGAGGTCCTGTGGAGCCTTCTAGGTCTAGACCTAGATCCTCGAAGCCACAGGTTCCCTACCTCTTAATAATTAAGGGATCCATAGACAGTCATATTTTCTCAATCAAAGGATACTTATAGTACAACCACAATCCTGGGCATCCTGAGGGAAGGGAACAGTCTGTGAAATTTTTTTATGTTAAAAAGCCATCTTTGTACCAGAAAAGATTGAGAGACACTCCTCCGTATAGTGGGCCAGGTCATGACACAAAGCCAGGGTTCCCAATTTCCAAGGCTGGCTGATTTGCTACACTCCCTGCCACCCCAACTATCTGCTCTCCCAGATTACGAAGAGCCCTTCCCCACCCTCGATGTTGTGGTTGTACAGTCATTTTCAGTTGTGTCCAATTCTTCATGACCCCATGTGAGGTTTTCTTGGCATGGTTTGCTATTTCCTTTTCAAGCTCACTTCACTGACGAGGAAACTGAGGCAAATAGGGTTAAGTGATTTGCCCAGGGTCACACAGGTAGGAAGTACCTAAGGTCAGATTTGAACTCATGACGATGAGTTCCTGATTCAGGTTCATGAAGGTTCATGAAAGGTTCAGGTTCATGAAAGGTTCATGAAGAGTCCTAATCAGGAACCCAATCTAGGCCAATGGAAGGATGTGACACCCCCACCCCCACTTCCAAGACATGGGAAGGAAGCTCTAGTGATAAGCTTTTTGATTATATGATGGCAAGCTGGAAGCAGAAACAAGACAGATGCCCCCAGAGCCCCCACCGCACCCTAGCCTGTCCCTTCCCCTTCTCCCTACTGTTCACCCTCCTGCTCTCTGTTTGGGGCAGGCTGGTTGAAAGACCTACCTCGGAACTTCTTTGGTGGGTTTTCCAGATCACCAGCAGCTGGTTCCACCACGCACCGATCATCCACCAGCCTGTAAAACAGAGCAGCCCCATCAACAACAAATTCAACCCACCTAACGTTTACTGAGTGCCTCCAGCTGTACGTACATGGCATTGTGGGGGGCTCAACATTGAGTAAGATCACAGGATCACAGGTGGAGGGTTAGAAGGGGGTCTCAGAGGTCATGTGATTTACAGATGAAGAAACTGAAGCCCAGAGACTTGACCAAGGTCACAAAGACAGTGACAGAGGCAGTCAGACTCCAAAACCTCTAGTTTCTACTGTACTATACTTTTTTTCCTTTGAATTCTGGTGATCTATTTCCCTCCCTCCCTTCCTCCCAGCCATACATTGTGTGTGTGTGTGTGTGTGTGTGTGTGTGTGTGTGTGTGTGTGTGTAACCATACAACACATACTTCCACACACCAGTTCCTTTTCTAAATGGCTAGGATTTTCCTTCCCACACCCTTTGTAGAGGATTTGTATTCACACGACTCAAGAGTAGCTTCATCATCCATAGCTTCTCTGAATAACACGGCTGTTACTGTCTGCAACTTTCTCTTAGTTCTGCTCCTTTCACTCTGCATTGTTTCATGCAAGTCTGTTTTTCTAAAATCGACCCGCTCCTGATTTCTTGCAGCACAGCAGTGCTCCACCACAATTATGTGCCACAACTTATTCAGCCATACCACCTGATGAGACCTCAATTTCCAACTAAGCTTCTTCTTTTTTCCTTTTTTTTTTTTGGAGGAGGAAAGGTAAGACAATTGGGTTCAAGTGACTTGCCCAAGGTCACACAGCTAGCTAAGTGTCAAGTATCTAAGGGCAGATTTGAACTCAGGTCCTCCTGACTTCAGGATTGGTGCTCTATTCACTGCACCACCTAGGCCACTTCTTAAGATGTCCTCAGATTCCTTCTGGCTTGGAGCGGGCTAGAGAGATCAGGAGAGCCTTCCCGAAGAAGGAGGCGCCCTTGTCACAGATGGATTCTGAGTCCTGGCTGTGACAATGAGCGTGCAGTCCTAGGCAGTGCACTTACTCTTCGTGAGCCTTAAGGTCAACTTAAAATGGCTTTTACGGCCCTTCCAGCTCAAAGTCTACCGTCCTGTGTCAGCAAAGAGAGAGCAGCCCCCCATTTCTTGTCTCACCACAGACCCCCTCCCAACCCTTGGTGTACTGTAGTATTACAGGAGAGGGCCAGAAAACTCCCAGCAATGTGTTCAGACACAAGCACAGAGGGACGCCTGAAAGCCTCCATTAGGGTTTCATCAATTCCCGTTAGCTCGGCTTTCTCCAGATTCTTCTTTTTAAAATGTAACTATCCCAGGAGAAGAGTCACTGATTTCTTAATACCTTAGGAGAGGTTCCCAAGCTTATTTGGCCTACCACTCCCTTAAAAAAAAAAATTGCTCAGCATCCCCCTGGAAATCTACTTTCTTTAAACTTTTAATGTTTTTTTTTAATTTGCATCATTTCAAACCACCACCCCCCTCCCACTTTTACCCCATCACCCCGGATCATTCCAGCACCCCCCCTCAGGAGGCAGCATCACCCACTTTGGGAACCTCTGCAAAGGACTGCATTTATCAGATCATTTTCCTCCCAGAGAGAAGGAGTTCCTATAGCAGGAAACAATTAAAATCAGGGTTAGGGTTCAGGACAGAGGAAAGGGAGGGGGACAGTGCTAAGTGAAAACAAAATGGAGGAAATCTAGTTTTCCTTAAGGGACTTCACAGTAGTGAATTACTCCCTCTAACACCCAGATTGGCATTCATGTCCTGAACCCTGTGCCTTCATGGGCTTCCTGAACAGCTCCTAACACTGACAAGGGTAAGGTTCCTCAATCTGTGAGGACAGAGAATATGAGCAACAAGAAAGTGCCCCAACACACACCAGACCTGAGCAGGTGGATTATACATAAATAAAATACACATGACAAAGGCATTTTTGCCCCCAGGGTGGGCATAGCCCTCAGGAAGAGGGGCTACTGCTGTTTGGGGGGCTGGGGTAATGGCTACCTATGGATGGTGTGTTTTGTTCTGTGAATGTAGCTCTTCTGGGGACAGAGTGAGGAGGGGCCCAGGACCAAGATCTGTCTGGGTGTCTTCCTATCCTTCTGTTCATATCCAGTCATCTGGTTGTATGGCTAGCTGTCTCACAACCCCCAAGAGACAAGTAAAATCTTCTTCCTCTTTGGACCTCCCTTCCTCCATCTGTAGAATAAAGAGACTGGATGGAATGATTCCTAAAGTCCCTTCCAGCTCTGACATTATGTGGTCTTGTAACTATAAATAAGAACACTCACTAAAAGCACTGTGGTCCACGAGGATCTAGGCTCAAATCATGCCCCTGTCACTTACTACCAGTATAATGGCGGATAAGTCACTTAAGCTCTCTAGGTCTCAGGTTCTTCTTCTTTAGGGTTGGACTAGAATCAGGGGTGGGGAACCTGGGGCCTTGAGGCCACATGTGGTCTTCTAGGTCCTAGGGTGAAGCCTTTTACCGAACAAATCCTTTTATTAAAGGGATTTGTCTTATGAAGTTTGGATTCAGTCAAAGAGCTACACTTGAGGACCTAGAGGGCCTCATGTGGTCTTGAGGCCCCAGGTTGCCCACCCCTGCCCTAGATGGTCTCTAAGGCTCTTTCTAGCTTCTGAATCTACGATGTGACAGGGGGATGTATCCCCAAGAGCCTAGCACAATTATTACTGAAAATAATAAGTACTTAATACACACTTTTTTTCATTCATTTACTGAACAATATCCCCCCTGCCAAGGTTCCTCTACCCGGAACCCCATGGACCTGCCCTCTCTACTTCTCTCTTCTTCCATTCTCTCCTTTCTCCCCCAATAAAAATGCAGACATCTTCATTTTCAGGGGGATAGGACTGTCACCAGAAGGCATCATGCAGGGGGTGGGGCTTAGTTTTTCTAGACCTTAAAAGATGGGTAGGATTTAGAAGGGTAGAAGCAGAGGAGGGAAGCCTAGGAGCCCACAGTGATCCACTTTCCAGATCACATTCACATTGTTCACTGAACAGATGTGAAAGGAGTGGGAAGAATCTTGGCTGCTACTCCCCTCTCTTCATATCTCCAAGTAGTACCAGAAGCCCTAGAAGTTGACCCCAAGGAGACCTCATCGGCCCAGAAATCTAGAATCAGTATGTTCTGCTAAGCCTCCCCACAATGTCACTGTCCAAGTAAAATTTAGATGGCTCAGAATCTCTCAGCTGGGATTCTAGCCTTGGAGAGTTAGAATTGAAAAGCATTTAGAGTCTAAAATGAGGTGACCCAGAGAGGTGATTTGCCCAAGGTGAAAGAGAATGAATAAAAGGGTAGAAGAAATGATAGACAGTGACGTAAAGGCGTCCGCTCTTTGTCTTGAGTATATCCTGTGTGCTGGGATGTGTAAGAGAATTCAGACTCAGGGCTGCTCCTCTCTCAGAATTCCCCCCAAATCCCTGTCCTCAGGGAGTTCCCAGGCTAATCCAAGAGACAGGGGAACCTACCTGCTCCCAACTCTGAGCCACACAGACATGAACAGGGCTTACCAACTTTAAAATACAACATGCAAGAGAGGAAATGAATTCAGGTTGCTATCTCAAGAAAGGAGGGTTTAGGAGGATGATACAGAAAGGCCAAGAAGGGAGGGATCATTGGAGCTAGAGTTGGAAAGGATTTTAAAGACCATTTAATCCAGGGGTTTTTAACCTAGGATTCATGAACTTTACACACACACACACACACACACACACACACACACACACACACACACACACACACACACACACATTGTATTTCAATACAGATTCCTTTGTAATCTTATGTATTTAATTTTATGCCTTTAAAAAAAGGGGAAGGGGTCTGTAGGTTTCAGGGGAGCAGCTAGTTGGCACTGTGGATAGAGTGATGGGCCTGGAGTCACCTCTTCCTGAGTTCAGATCTGGCCTCAGACACTTACTATCTGTGTGACCCTGGGCAAGTCACTTAGCCCTGTTTTCCTCAGTTTCCTCATCTGTAAAATGAGCTGGAGAAGGATATGGCAAAAGATGGCAAAGAGGAGTATCTTTGCCAGGGAACCCCAAAGGGGTCACAAAGAATTGGACACAACTGAAAATAACTGAACAACCACAGGCTTCACTAGACTGTGGGAGGGGTCCATGACACACATAAAAAGCTAAGAACTCCTGATCTTATCTAATCTAATCTTCCCAATTTATGAGGATGAGGAAATTAAGGCCCAGAGAGAGCCCATGACTTGCCCAAATTCACAGAGCTGGTTACTAAAAGAGCCAGGATTCAAACCAACATCCTCTGGAGTTCACATCTACCCATGGTGAACAATGAGTGAGAGAGAGAAACTAAGCAGCTGCCAGTGAGGGACAATGGATCAGTTTTTGCTATTTACAGAGGAATGAATTATAAGGAAGGGAACTGATGAGATATAGGGTGAAAGGAGAGGGGAACAGAGAAGGGCAGGAGGTCCAACAGATGCCTGAAGACCAAGCTGTAACTGGACCTAAAAACATAATCCACAGTAGCAGTGGGCAAGGTCAGCAGACTAACAGCCATCTTCATGGTACGATTTAAGGGGCCTCCCTGAAAATGCCCCTTTCCTAAAAATATCCTCATACCCTGCCAACCACAGCACCTGGAATTCCTACATGTTCACTCCTTTCTCTGGGCCAGAGCCCAACATTTACCATCAGGGAGGAGTAAGCCATCAAGCCATTATCAGTCACTAAAAGATTAACAGGAATTACTTTATCAGAAATCATTTTATCAGATCAGTCTGTTACCTAGTAAGGCCCAGAGGGGATGGGACACAAGACAGGTAAATCTAGAAAAGGGAGAAGTCAGATCCTGAGGAGTGGAGAGACAAAGGAAGAATGTCTGGGGATCCCTGTGATGCCCAAGGGGTGAGAGAGCAGAATAGAAGTCCTAGACATTGTCCCTTTTTCTCCCCACCCTCTACCACCACTGCCTGCCCATAAGCCCCTTATCACCAAACTTTCTCTGCTGCTATGATACTGTTGCTGCTGCTTCTGCTACTGGGAGTGGCTTGTCATTTCCTTCTCCAGCTCATTTTACAGATGAGGAAACTGAGGCAAATGGGGTTAAGTGACTTGCCCAGGGACACACAGGCATGGTAGTTGCTGCTGCTTCTGCTACTCACCACCACCACCCAGGGAGGAGAGCAAAGACAGCCCCGGCCTGCCCAGCTGCCAACTTCAGAAGCCTTTTAGACAGATTCAGGGCTCCTGAGAGGCCCTGGAAGCAGAGGGCAAGTGAAGAAGAGGGAGCAAGTTGTTTCTCAAGCCCCTTTCCTTTTGAGTGCCACCATGATATACCCCCCTCCCCTCCTACAAAGAGGTTTATCAGACTCTCAGCAAAGCCCTCTTGGCCTACAGGCTACACCCAAGATGGAGAAATCATTCCCAATACAAGTCTCCTCCTTGGGAGGAAAGCAATATGGTGGACTCAGAGAACTTGGGCTCAAACCCCACCTTTATCACTTACTACCTGTTCTACTTCTGAGCAAATGACATTGCTCTAGGCCTCAGTTTCTCCAACTCTAAAATGGAACAGTTGGATCTGATGACTTCTGAGGTCTGTTCTGACTCTATAATCCTTTAATGCCTCAAATCTCTCATTGATGAATTAACTAATTAATGAAACATTTGTTTAACATCTACTCTGTACTGGGTACTATGCCAGACACTAGAGACAAATCTCCCCACTTTGTCATCATGGTATAATGCACACAGTGCATTGGGAAGCACACTGGCTCTTGTTTTTAAGCCACATCTGACTCTTTGTGAGCCCATTTTGGAGTTTTCTTGGCAGAGATAGTGGACTGGTTGGCCATTTCCTTCTCCAGCTCATTTGACAGATGAAGAGACTGAGGCCAACAGGGTGAAGTGACTTTCCCAGGGTCACACAACTAGTAGGCGTCTGAGGCCAAATCTGAGTCTTCCAGACCCCAGGGCCAGCACTATATACACTGCACCACTGCTCTACCTGCAGTTAGAAGACCTGAGTTCTAATTCAGCCTCTGACAGCTTAGCCTCCCTGGGTCTCAGTTTCCTCTACTATAAAATGAGGGAATTGGACAAGATGACCTTTAAGGACTCTTCCAATATGGGCCCTCTAAATTTCAAAACACATCCATAATTATATATATAACAAGTATCTCAGAGAGGCCAAGACAAAATGCTCTGTGAACAAAGGTTCAAAGGGGAAGGTCATTACCAACGCAAGAAATTTAGGGAAGGCTCCTTGTCCGAAGGTGGCATCCAAATTGGCTTTTAAAAGATAGGTAAGTATTCAACAAATGAAGAGGGTTAACAATCACAGCCCCATCTAAAGTCATAATAGAACTTTGGGGGACTAATGGGAGTTGTTTCTACTCCCCTCCCCTAAGCAATTTCAGCAGCCCTTCTAAATATTGCATTTATGTCTTTGGTTGGAATTCACTCCAGGCATCACCTTTGAGAGAGAGAGGAAAAGCATCTGTGTTTATTAAACTAACCCAGGCCACAGGTGTCTATAAGTATCCACACACCTGGCCCTGTAATCAGAACTCTTCATACAGGCCACCCCCTGAAAAAAATTAAGCATCTGCTCATGTAATTTCATCAGAGTTTAAGGCAACAACATGGTCGACCTCATAGCCCTCCCCATAGGCTCTGGCTTAACTTAGGGGAAGGGACAGATACATCACTGAGATAGAAGGTACCACAGCAGAGTCAGCATTTGAATGCAGGCCCTCTGATTCCAAATCCAGGGCTTTCCCCACAATATCACATTACGCATAGATCTCCCTATTCTTCCTATTTTTCGTCCACTTGAGTTTACACAATTATTCTTGACAAGGGGCCCCAATCTAACTCTCCATCTCTCATAACTCTCCTGGACAAATCTTCTGCTCCAGATAGCCTGGTCTCTTTTCTGTCCAATCTATAGACAAGGTTCATTTTCACTTCTTCACCTTTGCTCCTGTTCTTCCCTCTTCTCTAAATTCTATCCATTACCCAAAATCCAGCTCTAAGCCTTTTCTCCTGGGAGACTTTCTCCTTCTTCATTGACTACTCTAGCCCACAATGATCTTTCTTTCCTCTTACTACCATGGTGTTAACAAGCTGGACAGCACCTTGATGATTGACTAATTCAACTCACCCACTTTATAGGGAAAGGAACTGAGATCCAGAGAGGTTAATTTTGCCCAATATGACTCAGGTAACAGCAGAGCCAGGTTTTGAAAACAAGTCTTCTGCCTCCAGACCCACTGTTATTTTACTTACATTTGCTTAAAGGATTCTTTATCACTTCCAAAATCTTCAGCCTGATATTCATGGCCCTGAAATCACCCTCCTGGTCCAGCCTTATCTCCCACTACAGTCCCAACAGAATCTACCTTTCGAAAAACTAGACTACTTACAGCCCTAGACCATGCCTGAATTTTCTTACCTCTCACAGTCTCAATATGCCCTGAATGTTCTACCTCTATCATGGTCCCCTGAAATCAAAACCTAGATCAGATGCTACCTCTTCCATGAAGCCTTCCCTGACTCCCTTTTCCCCCAATATAAAAATGATCTTTTGCTCCTCAGACCTTAGAAAGCATGCAACTTGGGGTGGCTAAGAGCACCAGCCTCGGAGCTGGAATGACCCGAGATCGGATCCTGCCTCAGAAAACGAGCCCCCACACATAAATAATGACTGGCCGTGTCACCTTGAGCAAGTTACTTAACCCCAATTGCTTTTAAAAGAAGAAGAAGAAAGCACGTGACTTGCCTGGGATGTACACACTTATATTCTGTGCTGTGTTACAGTTATTTGTGTCTTACCAGACTAAGATCCCAGAGGGCAAGGTCTGTTTCTCAGCCAATCTTTTTTTAGCTCCCTGGACGTCTATCAGAATGCTCTGGATTCAGTAAGCTCCTAATAAATGATGAATTGACAGACAGGAAGACAAAAGGAGAAGGAGGGAACAAGTACTTAAGCCCCTATTGTGTGCCAGGCACTATGCTAAGCCCCTTTCAAATATTATCTCATTTGATCCTTGCAACAAGTCCGGGAGGCAGGTACTATTGTTAACCCCATTTACAGTTGAGGAAACTGAGGCAGACAGATGTTAAGTGACTTGCCCAAGGTCACATAGCTAGTAAATGTCTGTGCTTAGCTTTGAACTCAGGTCTTCTTGATTCTAGATCCAGCCTTCTATCCACCTAGCTACCTCTAGAGAGGGGTTGAAGATGTTGCCAGAGATAAAATAAGGTGGGGTTGAACAGCAAAAATTGTTCCTGCCTTATTTTGTCCTGTGGAAGGATCCTATACCACAACACCAAGACCTTAATTCAGGAGAAAAAAAAAGAAGGTAGCATTTATAGTCCCAAATCCTTGAATGGTTCCCAGTGAGGAAGTTAGACCTGCTGTGCCCAATATGGACTTTGAGATTTAGCCTAAGAAAGGCAAGGCAATGAAGAGGCAGGGTAGGGCATTGGGGAGATTAGATAAGGAAAAAAAAGATTCCCAAGAGAGGACCTACTCTGGGAGCTGAATGCTGAAAATCATCACTGGGAATTCCCATAAGGGGTAGCACTGGGGGCTCCATTGTTACCTTCCTCATCTCTGTCAGAAACAGAATAGAATTTCAGTAGGAAGGATTGATTCAGGCTAGACACAATGAAGAGCATTCTTGGCTATAGGAGATGTCAGGACATATAAAAAGGAATGCAGGACCAAAGAAAAAAGAAAAGGGCCCATATGTACATAAATATTTATAACATCTTTTTTAATGGTGGTAAAAAACTGGAAACTAAGGGAGTATCCATCATCTGGGAAATGGTTGAGTAAAATATGGTGTATGAATGCAACAGAATATTATTGTGTTGAAAAAAAAATTTTTTAAGAGACTACTTCTGAGAAACCTGCAAAGACCTGAATGAATTAATGCAGAGTGAAGTAAGTAGAACCAAGAAAGCAATGTATATAATAACATTATAGAGAAAACTTTGAAAGACTTAAGAACTCTGTCCAACCACAATTCCACATGATTTGATGATGAAACAAACTACCTACTTCCTAACAAGAAGATGGACTCAGGGGTGCAAAATGTGATTTTTTTTTCACATAGTCAATGAGGGAATTTGTTTTGCTTAGCTGTGAATATCTATTACAAGTCATCTTTTTCTTTTTTTTCCAATAGGAAGAACATGGGAAGGGGAGAAAATAGATTTTTGTTAATTGAAAAAAAAAAACTAAAAATTTAAAAATATAGAAAGAGTCTGTGAGATTCCTGTTTTTGGAGTTCTTAGGCTAAGAACCCCCAACCACTCACTGAAGAGCCTAGTAACAGGGGTAGAAAATATGGGGAGGAAGTAAGAAAGAAAGGCCCCATATAACAAAACACTCAAAGCTCTACTTTTTGTGGTAGCAAAGAAATGGAAACTTAAGTGGGTAAATGGCTAAACAAATTTTGGTACCTCTAATGGAATATTATAGTGCCAGGAAAAACAATGAAGACAAAGAATTCAGAGAAACACAGGAAGACTTGTGTGAGCAGATTAGTATGGAATGAAGAACATGGAAAACAGGCATTGAGATAGCTAGACGAACCAGTGGATGGTTCGATGGACTTGGACTCAGAAAGCCCTGAAACTGAATGCTGCCTCCCATGATCTGTGACACTGGGCTAATTACATCTGCTCTCTGGGCCTCAGCTTTCCCATCTATAAGATGAGGGGGAAGAGGGAAGACTTAATGGCCTCTAAAGTCCCTTCTGACTCTAAAGCACACATTTATGATCACAGGTAGATATTCAATCTATGATCTTATCACATGCAAACAGACTACAATAATGTAAACCAAAAGAACACAGAAAGATAAACTAAGCATAGCATAACTGTAATGAGCAATCTTAGTCTGGGAGAAGAGATTAGGTAATGAACCTCCCTCCTTTCCTCAGAAAGGCGGGGGACTATGGATGCAGAATGCTGTACACATTTTCAGATGTGATGGCTATGTCAATTTCTTTGTCTTCATTTTTCAAAAGAAAGGACCCCTGAGAAGGGTGCAATATATATTAAAATCAATGGCTCAAATAAACAAAAGTCATTAATAAAAATTTAAGGAAAGGAAAAAATTGGGGAGGGGATAAAAATGACAAGAACTATAAAATTCCCCCAGTCTTGAAACCAGAACTTAGTGGAAGTCCTCAAAAGGGGCTTGGGTCTTAGTAGGCGAGGGGCGGGGAAACCAGTCTGCACTGGGGGGGAAACGGTTAGAGTCAAACACAGTCATTCCTGAGGTCTTTTGAAGGATACTAGAGGCAGTTGAAATTAAACACTTGGCTTAGCAAAGATCAGGCTCAGACTGGTTAATATTAAAAAAACAAACAAACAAATAAAAACCTCAATGGAAGCAAACCTAGAAACTATTCACTGTAACCCCCTGTTTTTACAGTTGAAGAACTAAGGCACAAGAAAACAAAGTGACTTGCCCCAATGGCACAAATCAAGTAAACAGCAAAGCTGATACTAGAACATCCTATTTTCAAATAAAGGCTTCATGACAGGCAAGGGAGAAGGTTCTAGGGGATTGTCTTGGACACAGAAAGGGACTGTAAGTGACAGTAGGCCTTCTGGGTTTGGCAGCCTGGGGAATGCAGCATAGGAGGTTATCAGCAAAATCAAGGCCCAGAAGCACTTGGTGGGGGGAGAGTGGACCTTTAGGGAGGCCAAGATTTTATAAACATTAAGACTCAATATAAATGAAAGTCATTATTATCACATAAGTATTAGTACTGATGTGATCCTCAACCAAGGATGCTCCAACAGGGTTGGAGGAGCAGTAGGGAAAGGGGGTAGGTATCCTTTTATTTCTTTTCATTTTTTAATTTTTAATTCATGGGATAAAACAAGCATTTCCATAATATAGTATAATTTAAAAATGATTGCACAGGAAACTACAAATCTATTACGTACAATTTGCTATTCCTTTAAATTCATAATAAAATTATCATGTAAATTTCTTCTCTCCCACCCTAGCCCTAGAGATGGCAGAGCAGATGCCCTTTTAAAGCTGTGCCAGCCCAGATGACTATGATTTGACTGGTCATACTACAAGCTCCATGCCTTGTAGAAATCCCTCTTTTCCTTCAAGGTCCCAGCTCAGGTCCCACCTCCTCTATGAAACTTTTCCTGACACAAGTGACCTCTTCCAGGCCTTTCTATGGACTTCTTCTTTGCACTTAACATATACAGCCTTGTGTCAAAGTCACCTGTGTACATATGACTCCCCCCATTAGGTTGTAGGCTCCTTCTGAGGCGGCTAGGTGGTCTTGAATTCAGGAAGACCTGAGTTCAGATTCAGCCTCAGATACTTACTAGTTTGACCCTGTTCAAGTCACTTAACTCCCAATTGCTTTGGTTTCCTCAGCTGTAAATGAGGATAATAATAGTAATACCTCCCAGGGCTGTTCTGAAGATCAAATGAAGTAACAGTTCCTGTATACAGTAGGTGCTTAATAAATGCTTGTTCTCCTTCTAGAGAGCAGGATTATTGTTTTTTCTGTTTTCCCTAAACCTAACCCCAACTTCAATCCCCCTCAGCTTGCACCACAAAGTCCTACCACTACCCTTAACCCTATCTTAACCTTAACAACAGCTCTGACCTCGACTTTACCCATAAGCCTTTCACACTTTCTAGTTCTTCCATGATCCTAGGCTGGGGACCTACCTGCTGTTCCCATTTTATAAATATGAAATTTAAGACCAGAAGAAGCAGGAAACACAGCCAAAGGCTTGTATCAGTGCAGCCTTGACCATCGCCCTCCCCAAGGCTTGGACTCCTCCTGGAAGATTCATTCCACTTGCCCATCTTATACATAGACACAGGGTCCTGAGCCTGTCTTTGCCTTTTCCCTGGTACTGAATTTTCTCTCATCATTGGCCCTTTCTGCTTTCTCATTGCAGGCTCTGAATCCCATTCCACAGAGGAGAGAGAGATGGAGAATAGATGAATGGATAGAGAAAGGAATTTGCTAACCAAATAAGCAGGTGCAGGAATCAGAGGCAGACAACTGCTGTGCTGACACGGGCCATCGGTTTGTATTTGTTTGCCCCAGGTGACTGACTCCTCTACACCACCCTCACATTAATCTTCTTAAAACACTACTTTCATCACAGCTCGGCCCCAGCACAAAAATCCTGTGGTGACTCTCTACTGCCCAATATGGCAGCACTATACCCTTCTGCCTGGCTTTCAAGGCCTGTCCAACATGTGACATAACCCCACCTGGAGATCTACTACTCCCCAAAACCCATTCCATAGAGGATGCAGCAGCACAAAGTTTGGAATCGGAGGACCTTGGGTCCACAGCCATGCCACTGGCTTCGTGGGTGACCTTACCTTCAGCATGATATGTATTGGATCCACTCAGGGACTGGTCTGCCTTATGAACTAGGATATGCTTGCTCCTGCCTTATCTGTGACATCCCACCCAAAAAAACCCTGCCTGGGAAGCCTTTCCCTTCCTTCTGTCCTTCCAAATCCCATGATTCCAAGTCCATCTAGAGCTCCATCTTCTCCAAGAAGCCTTTCCTAATTATTCCAACTCTTAATTGGTCTCCCTACAGCCCTTACCTATAGTCTGAACTACATAACCCAGTCTGGTTTAAGAACACTGGTCTTGTAGTAATAAATCCAGATGAGTCATGGCTCCTGCACTTATTCTTCATGTGACCACAGACTCAGCCTCTCTCAACATCATCTACAGAATGGGAATAAGAAGACTTTACTACCTTTTTTATAGGGTGTTTGTGAAGAAAATCCTTAAAGCCCTATGTTGTGGTGGTAGTGGTGGGGGTGAGGGTTATTCAGTTGTGTCCAGGTCTCTGTGACCCCATTTGGAGTTTTCTTGGCAGATACTGGAGTGGTTTGCCATTTCCTTCTCCAGCTCATTTTACAGATGAGAAAACTGAGGCAAACAGGATAAGTGACTTTGCCTAAGGTCACAGCGTTAGGAAGTGTCTGAGGTCAGATCTGAATTCAGGAAGGGGAGACTTCCTGACCCCAGGCCTGGTGCTCTATGCACTGCTGCCCATAAAAGCCCTTTGTAGGTGACTTATTAATTAGACAGTTGTCTCTAATTGCTTCCAAGTATTAGTCTTGACTTCCCACTAAGCCTAGCATAGTGTTGGGCACAGTAGAGACTCAATCCTTGATGAATTGAATATGAAAATCACCCCCAAATCAGTCAGTCATAAAACATTATACAAGATGCTCTAGGGGTCTGGTCTAGGAAGAAGGACCCTTGGAATTCCTTATTCCAGACAAAGGAAAACAGGGGCCCAAAATTCAACCAACCACAAGTTTGGTCTGCTAGGCATTGTCAATTATAATCCACAGGCCAGGTAAATCTATCAAATTAGTTTTGCTGAAGGCAGCTGGACGCAGGACAAGGTCTAGGGATCCAGACTTAACACCTATGAGAAGAACCAACCCTGGGAGCCAAGGAATAGAGGGCAGCCCCCACAGGGTTTCTTCTTCCTGATCTCTCCCAATGGTTCCTCCACACCTACCCCACCCCTATTCATTCTTTCTCAACCAGACAGTTAACCCTCAGTGTGCTGCAGTCAGTCCAGAATCCTGGCACTTCCTCCAATTTCCCTTAATATCCCACTAAAGCATCCCTGCTTCTCCATACAGAATGGGGATACCCCTACCCCTAATTTACACATGAAATGAAATCCACAGACAGTTGTTGAGGCTGTGGGAAGGAGTGAGGAGCCCTGCATCCCTTCCTCTGGTCATAGATTGAGAGCTAGAAGGGGCATTCAGGTCATTTAATCCATTATTACCCCTTGTTTTACTACCAAGAAAATCAGGGTCCTGACAGGTTCAATGATTTACCCAAGATCCCATAGACAGAAGCAGCAGAGACTAGATTGGAACCCAGGTCTTCTGGCCTCAAATCTAGCGCCCTTTCTGCTGTACCACTGCTGCCTCTTAGCTGTGGTGAGGAGAATTTCAAACAGCAAACGTGTCAGAAAGGAAGCCTAGGGACTTATTTGGGAAAATAAAACAAAAATTAAAAAACAATAACAACAGCAATAATTATAACAATGAATTGATATTTCTATGTAGCATTTTGAGGAGATTCCCCCAAAGCCCTCAGCCCCACACTCACTCTAGAAGTTTCCAGGCTGTCTGGCTGTAGGGGAAGTGGGGATGGGATGGAGGAGAGGGGAGGTGTGGAGAAAGAGGAAGAAGAGGAGGAGCTGGGCCAGAGATAACCAAGACTGCCTCCCCTCACTTTCCTCTCCAAGAGCACTGCCTACCCCAGGGGCTTCCACAGAGCTGCCAGGTTGCCCCAACCCTACAGGGTCCCCAGCATCTGAAGGGAAGGTCACAAGCAGCTTATGGACTGGTTGAACTCAGGCCCAGGGATCATAAACAGGCTATTATTAATATACTTGTCCCTCATTTGTAAATATCTATTTCCATACCAGCTTGCAGCAAGACATAGAGAAAACTGTCTCTAAAGAATTAAAAATTAGTCTCACACTAAGGGCAATGAGATGTGCCCGGTAGGTGTGGGCATACAGTCAACACGGAACTCCAAGGAAAAACAGAGCTAGCACCTGGCTGAACCTGGAAAGACCTCCAGTGGTCTATCTACTCAGTCCCCAGCCATGTTGATTGCACCTTGATAGGACCTCTGGCATCTTCCCTCCTCTCTGTTCCTGCTCCCATCACCCTAGTACAGGCCCCTGTGGCCACCAGCAGACTCCTCACTCTTGCCCCCCTTCCAACCTATCTTTCATACTGCTGCCAAAATCATCTTCCTGATTCACAGATCTTCGTAGACTGTCAGAGCCTCCGAGGAGAGATCTGACACCCAAGGAGAGGATTTGCCCATAATCACAAAATTAAGGAGCAACCACAAATTAAGCAGATTGAAATATCAATGGGAGCAAAGATGGGACTCCATCTGGAGATCCCTAGGAGAAAAGGGATAGAGCTTGAATCTTCTCAATCCTTCAAGGTCCATCACCTCCAGGAAGTCTTTCTTGGCTACCCCACCCCATGATGTCTCCCTCATCTCAGCTCCTGTACTGAGCACTTACTGTGTATTCACCAGCATCACCCAGGTGTGTGTGTGTGTGTGTGTGTGTGTGTGTGTGTGTGTGTGTGTGCGAGCGCAAGAACATTTTAGTTTTTGTCTTTGTATGCCCAGTACTTTAGCACCCTGCCACCCACAAAATCCGCTGATTCATTGGTCTCTCTAATTACTGGACCAAAACAGAAACTGTTGTCTTTTCCTTCATTGATCGTACCTCAATAATAACATCTGAGTTTGTCTCACACGGCCTCCGACACAGTTCAAGACTTCAAAACACCTCACTTCCTAAGATCATAGGATCACAGAGCAGAGCTGAAAAGGGCCTTACAAGCTATCAAGAAGACTTCCTTTTACAGAGGAGGCAAATGACGACAGACAAGTCACAACGACTTACCAAAGTGCATACAGCTACCCTGTTAAGCATCTGAGTCAGAATTCGAACTCAGGTCTTCCTGACTCTAGATCCACTGTGATATCGACTATAACCACCTATCTTTCTCTTAAAAGGCCTCTGTTTCCAGCCTTTGCCTCTCCTCCCCTCGACCCACAATCCCTTCTCCATATGCCTGCCAAAATAATTTTCCTAAGGCACAGGTTTGCTGGTATCTTCCCCCACTGAAAAACCTATTGCCTACCATTAAATAAAAGCCTATTCACCTACCATTTAGAGTCCTCTACAATGAGGCCCAACCTTCCTGTCTAGATTTCCTTCCCATGATTTCCCTTCCCATCTTGGAATCCTAATTTTCCTTCAAGACTCAGTGCACTTGCCAAATCTTTCCTGATCCTCCTAATTGCTAAGTGTTCTCTCCCCCTCAAATTCTCTTGCATTTACTTATCAACCTATAAGTCATCTTCCCCAACGTAATATAAACATCCTGAGGGCAAGAATTGCTTTTTTTTGTTGTTATTCCATTTTTTTTTTGTTATTCAATCTCCAGCTTGTATCACAGCAACTTACACACAGCAAGCATTTAATAAATGTGGAGTTACCTAACACATTTTTTTGCACTCCCTACAGTGAATATCTATCTAGATTGTTCCTTGGAGGTAAGACATACACTGTCTGCCTCCGAATTCCTCTTTAAGGACTTTCTGGTCTGGTAAAAACTAGCAGAACTTGCTCTTTGCTGGCCTAAGTATTTGAAAAGCTAGGTTCTCTACCACACCACAAGGAGGCATTATTGTAGGCCTTTAGCAAGTATTAGCTACTCAATGGATACTAAGAGTTAAGCCTTCGGGAATGGGCCTTATTTCCTTAAGGTTGCAGGTAATCAATCAGTCCTACTATGTGGCAGGCACTGTACCTTATAAACACTGGGGATACAAAAAGAGGCAAAAGACAGTCTCCACTTACAATCTGGTGGAGACACATCTAGTCATTAGAATGAGTCTGCTTGAGCAGTAGATGTGGTAGGCAAGAATCTTCCTCCCACATACATTCTCCATAGGAAGGATAGAAAGGGTCTTTCCTTGGGCCCTTTCTCTCTGCCTAAAGTCTAAACTATCAACACTCGCCTCCATCCATTCAATTCCAATGGCAGAATATAGCCAGTTTGCCTCTTTTCCAGCCACTGGATGTGGCCACGCCCTTCTGGAAGCACCTCCCCCTCTTCGAAACCATGACCTCTGCCCCGGCACCCCCTTCCTTTGCCAGTCCTACATATGCAGTTCAATAGCTGCAGGACCAGCCTAGACCAGACTGTGGAAATCTGAGCCCCTGAGTCAAGAGCCAAAAGGAAGAGATTTCTGGCTGTCCTCTCTTTCTCCACAGTCTGGTTGAGACAGGTGAGGGCTGGCTTTCTGGAAGGGCCCTCTCCAAATCTGCTCCCCAAGACCATCGAACAGAGTGACCTCGTCTCAGCACGAGGAGGCACTGGAATGGACCAGTGTCATGCCTGAAGGGTCATGAGGAGGAAGGAGGGATAGATGAAAGCTTGAGGAGCAGCAGAAGGGAGCTGAAGCCCAGCTCACAGAGGACCCAGAAATAATAGCTGATAGATTTAGAGGGACGGTCATCTATTTCAAGCCCCTTTGTTTTAGAGGTGAATCATCTTGTCCAACCCCAGCACATTTTACAGGTGAGGAAAGGAAGCCCTTAGAGGTTGAGTGACTGCCTGACAGAGCCCAGATTGGAACCCACATCCTCTGACTTCCAATCTAGTGTTCTTTCCATTATGCCAGGCTACCTCTCTCCAAACACAGCCAGGCAGTTCACCCATGCAGGCTCCCTCTGGCTTCCCTCCATGGAATCAGGGACAAGGCCCCACTCCTCTGGGCTTTAAGACCTCCAGGGTTAGAATAAGGTCCTCTCCCTCCACTCCCAGGGGTCAGAATTCCTTCTCACACTTGGTCACCACATGGGCAGCCTTCTCTGGTTGCTTCAACCCTTCCTCTCCTGTTCCTACCAAGATCAGGATTTCGTTTTCTAGCCTACCAAGGGAGTGTGGGGGGGGGAGGTGCTTTGGCCCCACCCAGCTTCTAGTAGGCAGGCTTACCTCCCCTGAAGCTCCCTCCTACCCAGCAGCAGGATCCTGTTCCTCCTGGTCCACCCCCTCCCATGACTCCCCATTCTCTCCCCTTCCCCTCCCCCCCCCACCGTCACTGAGTTAATGTACAATCTTTGACAGGTACTCTAATTAACTGGAGAAGTCTAATTGTCCCCTTCAGGTCGGGTGAGGGGGGCAGTGGGGCGGTGAGGAAGTGGGAGGAAAATGAGGCCTGGATGAGAAGAAAGAGCACTGGAGGTTTCTAGGGCCTATTTAGAGACTTCTGACCTGTGATACTGTGACACCCCTGACCTCAAGTACAATGGAAAAAGCCCCCAGACTTGGAGTCAACGGCTGGGCTCAAACCCCATCCCTACAGTTTACTCCCCTGGGCTGTCTCATCTGTAACAGGAGATCAGACTCCGTGAGCTCTAAGGCGCCTGCTGGCTGTAACAACGCTAGACACAGAGTAATAAAGATGACAGGTCCTTCCAAACTGTCTCCTACCTAGAGGTACCACAGAGTTAACTTCTCTCTCTCTCTGTGTCTCTGCTTCTCTCTCTGTCTCTGTGTGTCTGTATGCCTTTCTCTGTCTCTCTGTGTCTCTGTCTCTCTCCTCTCTCTTCCTGTCTTTATCTCTCTCTCTCTGTCTCTCTTTGTCTCTGTCCCCCTCCCCCACCTCCTCTCACTCTCTCTACCCACCTTTCCCTGGTATCTTTCTGTCACTGTGTCTCTCTTCTCTCTGTCTTTCTGTCTCTGTTTCATCTTGCCTTGTACAGTATTTATGATTTCCAACCCTCTTCTTCATGAGGTTAGATGGTGTAGGGCAGGGCTTCTTAACCTAGGGTCTACAGATAGGTTTCAGGGGGTCAGTGACGTTGGATGGGGAAAAAAGTTTCATCTTTATTTCAACATAATTGGTTTCCTTTGTATTCCTATTTTTTTGTTTTAGACAATAAAGTTTAAGCAACTTGCCCTGGGTCATACAGCTAGTATCCCAGGGCAGATTTGAATTCAGGTCCTCCTGACTCCAGGGCCAGGGTTCTATCCACTGTGCCATCTAGTTGTCCAATCCTAATATACTTAAAAGCAACATTCTGAGAAGGGTTTCACCAAACTGTCAAAGGGGCCCATGGCACAGAAAAGATTAAGAACCCTTGGTCTAGTACGAAAAACGTTGGTCTTAGAGTCAGAAGCCCTAACCTGGAGTCTACCCCTACCCTCAGACACTACATGACCTTGGGTAAATCAGTTTTCTGAACTCAGTTTCCTCATCCATAAAATAAGGATAAAAATACTTGTACTATTTACCTCATAGAGCTGTTGGTCAAAAAGCCTCTTGTAAACTTTTATAACAATGTTGTAGGGGTGACTAGATGTCGCAGTGAATAGAGCACCAGACCTGGAGTCAGGAGGACCTGAGTTCAAATTTGGCCTCAGACACTTAACACAAAAACTAGCCGAGTGACCTTGGGCAAGTCACTTAACCCCAATTGCTCTCCAAAAAGGAAAACAACAACAATAACAAACAAACAATGTTGTAAAGACAAACACCTTTGATGAATTCAATAAACAGCCACAATTGAGAGGACCAATGATGAAGCATGCTACTCGCCTCCTGGCAGACAGGTGATGGACTCATGACACAGAATAAGATAGACATTTTTGGACATACTAATGAGATTTTTTTTGCTTTATTATCCATATTCATTATAAGATTTTGATTTTTCTTTTTTTCTAATCAAGGGAAGTGAGAAAAAAGAAGATTAATAGTTGAAAAAAATTTTAAATCGATAAATACTTAATGAGCATCCAATGGGATAGGCTTAGGGCCCGCAGTTATATGAGATATGACTGTGAAGCTAGGGGAAACAATCTCCCTGGCATCAGACTATGAATTAGAGAAGACTGGAGACCATCTCGTCCAGTGGGGTTAAACTCAAATAGAAACAGTGACCACTAACCCATACATAAGCATCCCTTTGGGCTACACATATTGACTTGGAAAACCTCATACTAGTATTATTGATGTTTTATTGTATTTTATTAATTTTGTTAAATATTTCCCAATTACATTTTAATCTGGTTTCAGGCATTACTGGGGAGTAAAGTGGGCTACATTCAGCCCAGGACTTCATGTCTGAAACATCTAATCTGGTCATTTTACAAATGTAGAAATGAGGGACTTATGAAGTTTAATGACTTGTCCAAGATCATACAAATGATAGTTGGGATTTGAACCTATGCCCTCTTATTCAAAATCCAGCATTTTTGTCCCACTGTCTCCCCCCCCATCCCCACCCCTCCCTGAAGCAATTGGTCCTAGATGCTGACAAAGAGCTCTGAATACGGCCTCTTTCGCTTGCTTTTGTGCCCTCGGTTTTGCTGGGCTGTCAGATGGTCCCCTGCTCTCTCCACATCAACATTTATGCAGGGGTCTCCTCTCAGGTGTTTCACCAGGTTTAAAAGATTCCTCAGAAAGGAACTTTCCAAAGGGGAGGAGTAGGGGAGGAAAGCGACTTGGTTTCTTAACTTAACAGGGCTTGGTACTTAACTTTCGATTAATAAGTGTTTATTGATTGATTGAATACTCCCCGTCATTCTCTTTTCTCTCCAGTATGGGCACAGGTGGAACTACAGAGGTAAATCAGAGAGAGGGGAGGATAGGAAGTGTCTTTGCCTAACAAATAAGACAATAGGAGTGATTCCAATACCAATGAATCCGGGTAGTGGGGAGGGAAGGGGGAGGTGGGGAGGGACAGGGGAAGTGGGGCCAGGGTTTATAAGAAGGGATAGGTTTCTCTACAGAAAATGGAGTTTGGATAAGGGAAATGGGGACTGCCAACAGGTGGAGTAGGTATGAGACTGAGTATCAGCTCACAGCATCATAGGCTCAAAGCTGGAAAGGACCTTAGAGGCCATCTAGTCCAACCACCTCATTTGACAGATGAGATAAGATAGGATTGCAGAGGGATTCTGGGCAAGTGTGAATTTGTGAGTCATGCTTTTGGGGGGTGGGGGTGGGGGACACACAAAGGGTAATAAGATTTGAAACTAGAAGAGATGTAGAGACCATTTAGTCCAAATTCCTTATAGAAGTGAAGAAAGAAGTTAAGTGAGTTGCCTACATTTACAGGGGGAGAAAATGACAGAGCCAGTATTCAAAGCTAGCTCAGATGACGGCAAATCCAGTGGGTTTTGTCACTATTCCAAGGAGTTGTGCTCCCTCAAAAGCCTCCCAGTTCTAGAGATTAAAGAATCAGGGCTTAAGGGCAGGGGGCACAGAATAGCTGTGAAGCCACCTGTGAAGCCACCTGTGAAGCCACCTGATGCCCGGTCAACAATGCCTCAGAAAAGCAAATAAAGCAAGGTCTTGCACCCCTTCTCCTTAATTAAGTTCTGGGTTCCAATATCTCTCCCTAGACAATAGACACAGCTGTTTACCTACCTCCATGCCTAGGGGATTGGGGTATAGAATTAATTAATGTTTGCAAAATGCTCAGGGAGACCCAGGGGGTGGGAACCCTGAGGCGCCAGGTGAGTGCCAGACTTGTTGACAGACTTTGCCCGAGAGGAAGGGCTTTCGGGAGAAGGTAGATGGGGGAGAAGCGAAAGAATAGGATCAGCTAGCTCTCAGTAATGGAAGGGGTAGAGGGTCTACCATAGGCTCAGTACAAAAAAAAAAAAAAAGTCTAGGAAAGTGGAAGAGGAAGGTTAAAACTTTGTACCCATTTGGGTGCCCCCAGTATCGGGCATAGAGAGTTTCACAGCTGGTAAGTAACTTAAAGAACGTTTGGTCCAAAAGGAAGGAATTCGAGGGAAAAGATGCTAAGCTAAGAGCTCAAGAGTGATGGACACGCTGGTCTGTGCTGCCCTGCAGCTGCCCACAGGGTGTGAGTGTCAAGAACCCACTGAAAGAGCCCTTACTCACATCCTTATTCCGATCCAGCACCATAATACTCTCTTCCCTGGGACCCCCGACCCACCTTCCCTTTACCCAGATGCAGTTCAAGCCTCCTGTTTCTTTCATACCTGTGGAGGGAGCGGGGGCGGGGGGGGGGCGGGTAGAGAAGGAGAAGGGCTCAGTCTCTTCCCCTTTACTTCCTCCTGTAGGAGAAAGCGGAGCCAAGAAGAGCTGAGACTCCGTAGGGGAGCAAGAAGAGGGGAGCAGTAACAGGGGCGGGGGACAACCCACCAGCCCCGTCTGGGCCCTCGCCTACTACCTGAGCAAACATTCACTTCCTTTCTCAAAGAAAAATATGCAAGTATTTCCACCTCCCCCCACCCCCTCGTGACAAACGGGGGCAGCTGTCTCCTAGTTCGGAACTGCCTAGGACTCTCCGTCGGTGGGCGTGGGGAAGGAGGGGTGCTGCCCACAACGAGGGCACATTAACCTTCACCCCCTCCGGGGCCACCCCCCCTAGGCCCCCCCACTCACCCTAGGGTGCTGATGAAGCCATTGACCGAGCCCTCGGCGTACAGGGAGACGATGTCCCCGATGTGGAGGAAACTGGACATTTCGTTCATGGCTGTAGGCGAGTCCGCAGCCTGGACACCCGAGGGGGAGCGCTTAGTGAGGGCGAGGAGGAATGAGCCTTTCAGGGGGAGCCCCCAGTCTCGGAGCAGCACGGGTAGTTGTGGTCAGGGTGGGCTCGCGGGCAGAGGGGAGGGACGCGTTTGTGCCAGAAAGGCTGCCCCGAGGTGTCCGCGCGCCCTCCCGCCGAGCCAGGCTACTGCCCGCCCGGCTAGCTACCTGCAATGGAGGGAGAGCAGGAAGTCTGGGGCCGCCACACACATGCAAATCCAGCCCCGGGAGGCGGGGAGGCCACACCCCGGCTCACCCCACACCCCCTCTCCCTGGCTGGGGCCAGCCGGGCTGCGCCCAAGTCAAGACCGAGGAAGGTGGAGGGACGGGAGACCCTGCGAGGACGGAACCGAGACGTGGCATGTTCCCACTCCCAGTTACCCCAGGCCCTATCCTCCCCTCCAGCCCCAATCTGAGACCACAGCCCCGGGGCTGTAGACTAGGTGCTGGGGAGGAGGGGAAGGGGGAGAAGGAGCTGAGAACTCCTGGGCTGAACCCGCAGCCGAAGCGATCGCCAATCCCCCCAAGACCCCCTTCCCAGGGCGCACGCAGCTGGGTTAGCATGAACCTTGTCCCAACCCCTGGTGCTGGTTCAGATTTCCAGCTGTGGAGGAGACAGCTCCGCTCCCTAAATCCACAGTCTCGGGCGGGGGTGGAAGGGTGGAAGAACTGTACTGTACTGAGGAACAGGGGTGGGGGCAGAAGGCACTTTGTCCTGCCCTGAGTATCGGTCTGGGGGAGCCACAGGATTCTAGAGGCGGAAAGTCAGCACACCCCCTCCCAGTTTCTACTCTTTCCTACTCATTTTGTGCCTCGCGCCCAAGTGGATGCAGGATCTTTCTGTTTCAGGGCAGCCCCAGAACTGCTTCGAACGCACTCCCTTGCCCCGCTTCCAGTACAGCACTGTCGCGCACCGCCCCACTGATTAGGGAGCTCTGGCCAGGCCCCCCGCAAATAACATCATCCGGTAAAAACCTGAAAAGGCCTTTCTTTGCAAAATAGAAAGTTCCTGGCTTAGAGTTTGGAGGGGAAATAGAGCAACAGGGTGGGTTTTGTTTTCTGCATTTTTTTTCCCCGCTCCGGATTCCTCTACACAAAGCAAAAGAATCCAACTTTCGAATATGTTCAGTTTCTCTCTCTCCTTGGAGCTGGGTGAAAACTCTCCCTTGTTCCTAATTCCCCAGCTCCTCCCTCCGCCCCTGCTCCCCGCCCCCCAGTCTCTGTCTCTCTCTCTGTCTCTCTCTCTCTCTCTCTGTCTCTCTCTCTGTCTCTCTCTCTCTCTGTCTCTCTCTGTCTCTCTCTCTGTCTCTCTGTCTCTCTGTCTCTCTCTCTCTGTCTCTCTCTCTCTGTCTCTCTCTCTCTCTCTCTCTCTCCCTATCTCAGAAAACTTTTGCCATTTAGTATTAATGTGCTGCACACAATGAAATGGGTGTTGTACTAAACCCATGCACTGCACGGTTCCTGCCCTCCGGGATAGGAGGCAGAGCTGCTGTTAGAGAGAGCACACATACACATTCTCGAACACACACACACACACACACACACACACACACACACACACACACACAGGCGCGCGGGTGCTCCCATACTCACAAGTTTGTGCAGCAAGCACGAGTGCCTGTCGCTCTAAACCGAGAGTTTACAATCACTTTGTTTTATTTTCTGTCCTCTTTATTTTCCTCGCTTTTGACTTCCTGAGTCGAGGTAGCTACTTGATGGGCGGCTTTCTCCAAATTCCTCTCCTCCTGCCCCCGGGGAGGCTTACTTACAGAGAAAGGGGATTCACTGGAGGAGGATTCAGAATGAGGACTGGGATGGGTGGACGGGCTACCTCAGAGTTACTGGACAAATTGGAGGGAAGCTCCTTTCCAAAGGTGAGAAGATGAAGGCAAGGGGCTGAACTGGGGGAAACCTTTAGAGGAGTGCTCTCCTTGACAAAGACTCGATACTGGAAGAGACTTTAGATACCATCTAGTCCCATGTCCTCGTTTTGCAGATGGAGAAACTGAGGCTGAGAAGTGGGAAATGATTCTCCATTGTCTTTGGTCCCAGAGATAGTCAGTGAAAATCTGGGACTAGAACCCAGCTCCCAGTTCAGTGTTTTTCCACTCTACCAAGTTGATCCCAGGGCCTTCCTGTTCTAGATTTGAGATTCAGGTGCTTGGGAGTTTGGGTACTCACAGGTTCAGATTTACTAAAATAATGGGGCCACTTGGTTTTCACTGAAGCTATATCAGAGGCTGGAAAGCCTTTTCCAAAAAAATATCTCCCTTACTGATTGTCATTGTATATGAATCCTCTTTCCAAATGCCAGCCTTAAGAGAACAATTTCAACTTTGGCAACCAACCTAGAAGCAAGATCCTATAGAAATGACACAGTAGGTGACTTCTCAGATTGGGTGGGGCCTAAAAGGTTAGGTTACAGGTAGGACTTACTTCTTGGCTCTGCATACCACTGGAAGTAGTTGGGTAGGGAGGAAAAGGGGGAGAAAGGAGAGTATTATGGGAAAAATTTAAAAATCAGTTTGGCTTTTTTTTTTTTTTGGTAAGGCAATGTAGTAGTAGACCAGAAAGAGCATTGATATTGGAGTTGGGAAATCTGAATTTGAATCCTAGCTCTGACACTAACTGTATCACCTTGAGATAATCACTTCCTTCATAGAAATTTTTCTGATTCCCCCACCTCCATTCCAGCTAGAATTGAGTCCTCTCTTTACCCCAAGTCATCTTCCTCCAATCAATCATTTCTTAAGAACCTTCTATGTGTCAGGCATTGTACTAGGCTTTGTCAATACAAAGAATAAAACAACTCCTACTCAAAAGAAGCTTACATTCTAAAGGGGTAAACCACAAGTACATATATAACTACGCAGAATAAATACAAAGTCATTCAGTACAAGGTAGTTTGAGGGGGGGAGCATTAGGTGATTAGAAAAAAAAAAGATGTTGCTTAAGCTACACCTTAAAGCCTTGAAGAGAGAGATTCTATGATGCAGAAGTGAAGGGGGAGGGCATTCTAGGCATGGGATATAGCTAGTGCAAGACACTGCAGTGGAAGTAGGAACAAAGAGGAGGGTAATGTACAGTGATGCTGGCAAGATAGTTTGGAGCTAGGTCACAAAGAACATTAAGAGCTAAACAGAAGAGCTTATATACAATGGCTCTCCTGATCTGAATTGGGTGCAAAATGTTTGACACTGTGAACACTGAAGGAGGACAGGTTTCTGAGTGAAAGCAGTAAGGAAGTAGTCTGAAAGCAGCTGTGGGGAACAGAGGTCTCCAGCACCTGCTCCAGGACCAGTGTGTTGGGAGTGAAGGTACAACTGATGATGGAGAGAGGGAGGGAGACAGGAAAGGAGCCAGCCAGGTCTCGGGAATCAGTAATTAATAATAATAATAGTAATATTTCATCCTGGAATCAAGAGAGAATGACTAGAATTCAGAGAGTAGAGGGAACACATGGTTATATCTGCACTTAAGGAAAATCACTTCTGCATTGTGTGGATGTTAGACTAGAATAGGGGACAGACTTGAGGCATGGAACCCAGTTAGGAAGTCATTGGCATAATTTGTGTAATAAAGTGACAAGGACCTGAACTAATGTGGTATTTGTATGAGGAGAAAGGAAGGTTTGAATGTAAGGGATATTATAAGGATAGAAATGGCAGGATTTAGCAGCTGGTTGCATATGTGGGGATAGGGAACATAAAGAAATCAAGGATGTCACCAGGATTGCAAATCTGGAAGACTGAAAGGGTAATGGTGTCTTTGACAGAAAGGAAGAGTGGCTTTGGGGCAAAAGATAAATTCTGTTTTGGACATGTTGAGTTCATGATGTCTTCTGGGCATCCAATTTCTTTTTTAAAGATATTTTAAAGATATTTTTACTTACTTCATTAAAATATTTCCTAACTACATGTAAAAAGTTGTTAACATTCATTTTTTAAAATGTTGCATTCCAAATCCTCCCCCACCCCTTGAAAAGGCAAGCAATGGGATCATGATTATACATTCGAATTTGTGCAAAACATATTTCCATCTTAGCCATGTTGCAAACACACACACACATGCACACACACACACACACACACACACACACAAAAATTTTTAAGTTTGCTTCAATCTGCACTCTGAGTTCATCTGTTCTCTCTGGAGGTGGATAGAATTTTTCATCCTGGGTCCTTTGGGGTTGTCTTGGAAGATCCTCTTGATCAGAGTAGCTAAGTCTTTCACAGTTAATCACTGGACATCTGATTTCCAATTCCAATAGGCAAGTTGGTGATGCCAGATTAAAGTTCAGAATATAGATCTGGGCATCAGGAGCACAGGGATGTTAGTTACACCTAGGAAAGTAAATGTGGTTACTGAGTGACAAAGAAGGAGACTTAGATAGAGCTTTGAAGAACACTCATAGTTAGGGGGCATGATATAGGACCATGAACCAGCAAAAGAAAAGGAGCAGTTAACCAGGTAAGAGGAAAACCAAGAGAGAGTAGTGTCAACAAAAGCCCAAAGAGGAGAGAGTATCCAGGAGGAAAAGGTTGTCCACAGTGTCAAACACAGTAGATAGACTGAGAAGGATAAGGACTGAAGAGGGGGAGGGGAAACAAACAAAAAAGCCTGATTTGACATTAAGAGAGATTTGGTAATGGGAGAGAGCAGTTTCAGTCAAGTGATGAAGTAAGAAGCCAGATTTCAAAGGTTTGATAAGTGAGTGAGAGGAGAGGAAGTGGAGGCTGAATAGAGACAGGCTTTTCTAGAAATTTGACTGTGAAAGGAAGGAGGATATGGGACAATAGTAGGGTCTAGTTATGGTTTTTGTTGTTTTTAGGATGAGCGAGACTTGGACATTTTTGAAGGCAGAAGGAAAAGAACCAGCAGATGGAGAAAGGGTGAGGATTAGAGAGGGAATAATTACCAATGCAGTCTGGAATTGAGAGATAAGAGAATTTTAGGGAGTATCAACATGGATGTTGAAGTCGCTTCATATAAAAGCAAGAGTTGGGGAGGAGAAGAAGATGGTGAGCCAGGAGAAAGGAGGGAAAGTGACCTGGGCAAGCTTATGCATGGCAGCTCTCACAATCTGAATTGGGTGTAAAACATTTGACACTAAAAAAAAAAAAAAAAAAAAAAAACAAACATTTGACACTGTGAACACTGAAGGAGGACAGGTTTCTGAGTGAAAGCAGAAGAAAGTAGTCTGAAAGCAGCTGTGGGGAGCAGAGGTCTCCAGCTCCTGCTCCAGGACCAGTGTTTTGGGAGTTGGGCATGAAGGTACAAGTGATGATGGAGAGAAGGAAATAAGACAGGAAAGGAGTCAGTCAGGTCTCAGTAAGGGCTAGTAGACCGAAGGTTAGTAAGAGAAAGAGGACTAGGATGAAGGGAAGTTTGTTCACGATGGAATGGGAATTCCTGCAGTTGAGGTGGAAAGGGTGAGAGCAGGGCTGCAGTAGGACAAGAGCAGGTTTGAGGAAGCAAGGGATGAGAATGAACAGGAGGTGAGAAGTCAGGCTTGTTTGCTCCCCTGATATCTGTTTATCCCATTCTAACTTGTACTTTAGCTATTCACAGACCTGTCTCACCTACTGGTCAGGACGCAACAACTTGAGGGCAACGAGGTGGTATGGCGGATAGAGTACTGGACCTAGAGTCAGGAAGACTCCTCTTCCTGAGTTCAAACCCGGCCTGGACACTGTGTGACCCTGGGTGGAGAAAAGTCAATCGAGCAAAAGGAAAGAGAGTTATGTGTCAAGTATCTACTACACGGTGATTAGCATCTCGGAGCCAAGGAGTTTCTAAGTTGGAATGATGTGGAAGAGGAATAGCTTCTACCTCCCCTCAGAGACATGAGCTGGTTACAAGGAAAAATCTCCTAACATTTAGAGGTGTCCAAAATTGGAATGGGCTACCTCGTGGAAAAGTGATTTCCCCATCACTGAAAATAGCCAAACAGATGCTTGTTAGGAATGTAGAGGGAATTCATATTAAGGTAGGGGTGGAACTAGATGGTCTCTGAAGTTCTTGGACTCTGTGACTCTTTGAATTAAAGGGCAACCGTCCTCAGCGGCCCTGCCTCCTGACTCATAAGGACCATACCAGGATCCAGAAGTGTCCCTTGACCTGAAATAAGCAAAGGGGGCAGCAGCTGGAGACCTCTGCTCCCCACAGCTGCTTTCAGACTTCTTCCTTCTGCTTTCACTCAGAAATCTGTCCTCCTTGGACATTCCCAGTGTCAAACATCTTATACCGATTCAGATCCGGAGAGCTGTTGTATATAAGCTCCCCCAGGTCATTTTGCTTATTCACTGTTATCATTGCTTTTGTGGGGGGCTGGAAGGGGCAATTCATAGAGGCATCCAGAAAATCTAAATGTCTCCACAAGGTAGGGAAGTAGCGAAGGGCCCCAAAACATCATGTGTTGGCAAGGACAATGGACCGGGACCTTAGGAGAGAGCTGGGTTTGAATTCCCACCACTGATGGGAAAGATTGTGTGTCACTGGGCAAGTCACTTGGCCTCAGTAAACTTCCAGTTCCTCTAATAGAGATGATATAAACCATTCACAGGATTATTGGGAAGATTAAATGAGATGGTGTCTATTATGTGCTTTTCAAACCTTCAGTACTAGGTGGTGCAGTGGATAAAGCACTGGGATTGGGATCTGGAAGATCAAACCTGGCTGTGTGACTTCAGGCAAATTACTTAATCCTCAGTTAACCCTTAAGCCTCAGTTTCCTCATCTGTAAAAATGAGCTGCAGAAGGAAATGGTGAGCCATTCCTAAGGTGTCACAGAGCTAAACACAGCGACAAAAACCAAATACAGACCTTCGGTACTCGTTGATGTGGGTGTTTCTTCCCACAATGCAGACTGCAGCACTCTTCTTATGACCTTGTCCAGGCTCTCCAAGAAATCCTACCCAGCAGCTGGAGGCCTTTCATATCTCTTGACATTACATGGGCTCTAAGGAGCACTTAGTGAATTCAGTGTCAGCCAGATGGTGTAGAAGATAAAATGCTAGATTCAGTCAGGAAGACCTGAGTTCAAATGTAGCTTTAGACACCTACAAGCTGGGTGACCCTGGGCAAGTCACTTAACCTGGGTCTGCCTCAATTTCCTCAACTGTGAAACGGAGATAGTAAAAGCACCTACTTCCCAGAGTTGTTGTGAGGATGAAATGACATAATATTTGTGAAGAATTCAGCATTATACCTGGCAAACAGTGTTATAGAAATGCTCATCCCCTTATTCCCTTCCCTGTTCATGGGCTATCATTTTTAAGATGTAACCTCCCCACCTTTTTCAGTCATATATATTTCAGACTCATCTTTAAAGGAGTTATAACTAATAACGACTTTCTTCCTTTCCCCACCCCAGAATACCAAAGGGCCCCACAAATAAGTAACTTCATGCCCACTCCCTGAGGGAATGATAATATAATCTCACATTGTCCTAACACTTTAACATGTGCAATGTACTATGGTTATAACAAGAGGAGAAGAGGCAGGCTCAGTTGCCTTCAGGAAATTGCAAAGCCCCTTTAATGACCCCAAATTTCACTGAAAACCTAAGGCCCCTCTTTTTAATCCCAATATTCTACTAGTAATGTATATGGTGGCAGGTCATGGAACACAGGAATTAATGAGCACTTATTAAGAATTTACTGTGTGCCAGGCACCATACTAGCCAAAAGAGCCTCCACCCTCAACGAGTTAGCAATAAAAAACTATAAGCAAACAGGTACATTCAAGATAGGCGTATACGAAATAGAAGGGAGATAACCTTAGAGGAGAAAGTTCAAATGACCAGGGAGGAACCAGTGTCCAAAGTAATAAAAATTAGTTTGGACAGTACATAGGCGAACGTTGTGAACAGGCTGCAGCAACAGCAGATAAGAAATTTACCAAAAAAAGATGTCGTATAGGAAATGGATGAGTGACGAGAGAGGGCCCGGTGGCATAGCAAAATGCTCCCCAGCATCTTCACAGGGACCCCCAGCACCCCTCCCCGGGGCCAACTCACGGAAGGACATGAACCAAAGCCCCACCAGCTTCGTTAGAGGAAACCTCCAAATGGATGAGACTAAAGATCCATTTGAGTAGCCCCAAAATAATCCTGTGAGGTGACTGGGGTTATTATTACCCCTATTTTATGGATGGGGGAACTGAAACTCAAGGAGATAAAGTCACATGCCCAGGATCACCCAACTAGCAGGTGCTAGAGACAGAATTGGAACTTCAAATCTAGCACCAAGAAAAGACAGGTTGGCTTAGAAAGTCAGTGCCTGACCCCTTGACTCAGGTAGGTGGCATGACTGGTGTGACCAGGGCTGTGAGGGCTGAGGGTGGGTTGTGAAGTGGTACTCTTCCCCTTTTTCCCTACTTAATCATATTTTATTTTTTCCAGTTACATGTAAAGATAGCTTTCAACATTCACTTTTATAAGATTTTGAGTTCCAAATTGTTTCTTCCTCCCTCCCCTCCCCCTCCCCAAGACAGCAAGCAATCTGACACAGGCTATACATATACAATCATATTAAACATATTTCCACATTAGTCATGTTGTGAAAGAAGAAACAGAACAAGAGGGAAAACATGGTCATCTTCTCATTCCTTCCTCATGTCCTGCCTGCATTCTCCCACTAACTTATTCTGAGTCTCACCTCATTGGTCAGGCTGTCTCTGCTTCCCTCCACATTCACACCCCCCCAATAGGGCTATCCTGACGCTCCCCTTTGGGGTGCTAGTGGGCTTAGATTTGCTCGTCCCTTCCCTTTATCCCCAGTAGTGGGGCACTTCTGTTGCGTGAAGCAGAAATAACATACCGCAAGCTATAAATGCAGAAGTCTTTTTCCTCCCCTGCATAAGACACAATGAATAGAGCACTGGGTCTTGAGACAAAAAATATCTGGGTTTAAATCCCAACTCAGACACTTACTAGCTGTGTGACCCTGGGCAAGTCACTTAACCTCTGTCTACCTTAGTTTCCTCAACTGGAAAGGAGGGATAATAATAGCACCTACCTCCCAGGGTTGTTGTAAGGATCAAATGAGAGATTTATAAAGCACAGTGTCTGGCATATAGTAGGCACTTAATAAATGCTTCCCATCCCTCTTTCCCTGGCTCAGCATCGTCCAGGCTGGAGTCATGGGAAGGCCAGAGCACCCAGTGACTCAGTGTAATAACAGCCAGCAGCCAGTCATCCCCTGCCAGCACTGGTGGGTGGGGTTCCAGCCCAGACCTCGGGCTTGGGCTCCCAGAGAATTCCTTCCTTATGCCATAAGAGACCTAGAGCTGGCAGGCAAGCAAATGCCCAAGCCCATAGACACCTCCTCTCAGTATGGTGCTGTGGAAAGATCCCTGGCTTTGCTGCTTATTACTTGGGCAACATTGGGTCAGTCACTTCCTCTCTGAGCCTTAATTTCCTCATCAGTAAAATGAAGCAGTTGAACTCTATGACCTTGGAATTAGGGTCTCTTTCAGCTCTAAAGCCAAGGTCTATGTCTTTGATGGTTCCAAAGACCAGCCGACCTGCACCCAGAGCTAACCAAGCCTGTGGAATTTTTTTCCTCCCCTTCATGAGGCACAGTAGATAGAGCACTGGGCCTTGAATCAAGATCTGAGTGCAAACTCAACCTCAGACACTTACTGGGTGACCCTGGGCATGTCACTTGACCTCTGTTTTCTCAACTGGAAAGGGGGGATAATAACAGCACTGACCTCCCAGGATATTCATAAAGCCCTTAACATGTTGTCTGGCATATAGTAGGCACTATTGCCTTCCTTGCTTCCCTTCAGCATATCCAGCCTTACTATATGATAGCTTATTACCAGAATTTCTCCCTCTACCAATGGTAACTGATAATATATGTGTGCATACATGTATACATATAGGTGTATATGTATGTATACACATATATACAGAAACACACACACATATATATATGTATATATATTTATTATATAATCCCTTTCTGGGAATATGGAAAATCCTTCTATAGTAATAGTATCTGGTTTACACACCACTTTAAAGTGGTAAGAGAACTTTCCTCACAACACTGCTGTTAAGTAGAAAAGGAATGAATATGTAGTGGTAAAAATTCATGTACTTGTTCACAGTGGAAATAGGGAAAGGCAAACAGGACACGTTTGGTTTGACAGTAGCGATGAGGCTGCTGTCATCAAACATTCTTTGGGCCTCAGTTTCTTAATCCATAAAATAAGGGAAATGGACTAGATGAGCTCCAAAGTCCCGAGTGACAGTAACAAAATTATGAGATTTATGAAGCTTCTCCCCTTAGCTTGCTCCCTAATCCTCCCTCTGGGTGTCTGTGTCTGTGTTAACTTACACACACACACACACACACACACACACACACACACACACACACACACACACACACACCTTCCACAGTCTATTCTGAAGAGTTAACTCTGAACTTGATGGGGTTCTAATAAACCCATCCCACCTCCCAGGTCTGAGATTTCTGGACTGAAGTCAATCTGGTATCTATGAATAATTTAGCAGGAAATAAGCTAAATCCCTCACTCCCTTGCCCCCACAACCCTGTTTTTCCTGGATTATTCCAAAGTGAAGAGAGGGGATTGTGGAGGGGGAAGGAATATGAGATGTTACCCCAAGAGCCAGACTCAGTGTCTGCCTAGGAGATCATGGCTCTGCCCCTCCCCCAGCAGGCTGGCCAGGGCACAGGCAATTCTGCAGGGACAGGGAGGGAGAGAAAGGACTGCTGTTCCCTTTGGATCAGAAGAGACACTGAGGGCCTTGTCCTGGGGCAGAGTATAAGGGGGAGGCAGCAGCTCCAGATAGAGGGGGAAGGGTTCCTGAGCAGATCTTCTCCTTCTCCCCATGTACCCCTTCCCTCCAAGAAAATTCCTCACCTGTATATCCACAGTGATTCTCTAAAATGTCCCCAAAGGCTGAGTGCAAGGCTGCATTTCAAAGTCCCAAACCCATGAGGTCTGGGTCATTAAAAAGTGATCTGGAGTTCTCTCAGCAAGGGGAAAGCTGTTCCTTCCCCCCTAATCTGAGAGAGGAGACATAGTCCCTGCTCTGGAGGAATTCCCCTCCACCTCCCCCAATAGCCTGATAGAGGAGATATAGATAGTCCTTACCCCCAGAGAGTATTCCAGTCTGATAGAGGAGATAGAGTGCCTGCCCTGGGCTGGGACAGCTCCAAGTCTGATGGGGGAGATAAGCTGTATATACATGAAGGAAAGGGGGGCAGGGGAACTAGTTTGGGAACATTTTCGAAGAAATGAAAAAAATTAATTCCCAAGGCCCATAGTACTAACTTACAGCATAATAATAAGGGGCATGATTAGGATGTGAGTTCTGGGCAAGGGAGAGAGGGGGTTCCTGAAGAAGGTGAGTTTAGAGCTAGGTTTTGAAGGAAGAAGTCTTTCCTTGGGTTGGAGAGAGAACTACAGGAAATCACATGGGTTCTTTTGCCTGAAATCTCTAGTTTCAGCAATCATGGCACTTTCTGCAAAGATCCCTCTCCTGATCCCCACCTTAATGTCTTCTCTCCATTGATTGTCCCTCCAAGAAGCTGTAGCATGCACAGCAGCCATGTCTGGGTAAACCTTCTCAGCAGAAGGGCTAAACCAGATTGAGGGTAACCAACAGGCCTCAAACCCATTGGTGAGTTAGGGGATGTCTACCCCAAGCATGTGAAGACTTTTCTAGCAGAATGCATGGTCCAGAACAATTTGTTCCAGTGGCCATGAAAGTGGCTGAAGTAGGCACTGTAGAGGGCTTGGAGCTTGGTCAGACATCAAAGACAACAAGGTCATCCACTACCTCCTGGACCATCTCCAGTTGTCCCAACTCTTGTCTTGCCACTGGAGTTTGGTGACTCTGGAAGAGAGAGTGAGGCTGACAGCTTTGTGCAACTCTGCCTCACTTAAATTCAATTCATGCATGAGTCAAGACAACACCTTGTGGTGTTAATAGTCCTCTTTGAAACAAAGGATGAACAACATTGTCTCCAATTTATCCTGTATACATCTTGTTTGAACATGTTTGAATATTGTCTCCCCAGTTAGACCGTAAGCTCCTTGAGGGCAAGGGATGTATTTGCCTTTTTTAAAGAACTTCATCACTTAATGCAGTGAGTGGTGTGTAGTAGGTGACTAATGAATGCTTCTTGACTTTTGCCAGCTTTATATCAGAGAATCTTAGTTATAAAAGACATAAAAAGTCATCCGGTCCAACCTGTACCTGAACGAGAACCTTCTCTACAACATTCCTAACAAGAACATCTCGTCTTTATGCAGTTGATTTTTGGAATTTACATATAATATTTTACACTTATTTATATTAAATTAATTCTTATTAGATTGGCTCATCACTCCAACCTATGTTGATAGCTTTGGACCTCAATCTGTCATTCATTAAATTAACCTTCCTTCATATTTGAGTCTTGTCCCCAGATTCGATAAATACCATCTTGGCCTTCATTCAATTCACTGGCAAAAAATGTTGAGCCCTGTGGCCCTCCAGAGGAGACCTGCCTCCAGAGGTGATTGCTACTCCTCCATTTACCATCATTCTTTGGTTATGGTCATTCAACAAGCTCTTAATTCATTTTATTTTATCATGGTCTTCGCCTTACTCTGCCACATCCACATTCTTTTCATTGGCTATAAACCATACCTACAGACTATGGACCACAGGATACATGGGAAGAGATAATTACCAGTTGTAATGGGAGACTGGCCAATGGCTCCCCAGACAGGCAGTTGGGGTATAGAGCATAAAAAGCTGGTCTTCAAGTGAGGAAGACTTGAGTTCCAATCCTTCTCTTACTATATGCTGGTCACAACCTCTTGGTCCCTTAAGCAATTCTCAAAAACCAGTTACAGACCAGAGGGTGATCTGCCTTGCAGAGGCCCTTCCTCATTAGGAGCTCCATGAGCTAATGAAATCATAGATGAGGTTCAAAAAAACCCAAAATAATAATAATAAATAGCTAACATTGATAAGAGTGTTTACTATATGCCACGCACTCTGTACAAACCTGATTTCATTTGATCCTCATAAATCCCTTGGAGGTAGGTACTATTATTATCCCCATTTTGCAAATGAGAAAATTCAGGCAGACTGGAAAGTTAAGTGACTTACCCAGGGTTATACAGCTAGTAAGTGTCTGAGGCCAGATTAGAACTCAGAAAGATGTGTCTCCCTGACTCCAGGCCCAGGGCTCTATGCACACTGAGCCATCTAGCTACCTCTTTAGAACTTAAAACGATTTATTAAATACTTCTTGTGGGCCCCTGTCCTCAAGGAACTTTCAGTCTAATGGGGGAAAACAACTCACAAAGAGGAGCTGAAAAATGGAGGCAGGGAATGAAGGTACCTTTGGGGGGAAATGGTATTAAAGTCTGGAAAATCAGAAGCAGAGCCAGGTGGAGACTGAAGCATGGCCAGCCTGAGGCTATCCCCCAAATGGAAAGATGGTGAGCAGCCACCAACAGGAGAAGGGAACCAGCATAGTGGAGAGAGTTTCCAAGATGAGCAGGTCCCAAGCACTGAGGGCAGTTTCAGGGTGAGAAGGCAGATGAGTCATGGGGTAAAAACCACAAAAAGTAAGAGAAGCTAGGATTAGAAGCCTGGTCCTCTGGTAGGAATCCAGTGATAATCCTGGCACCCCTATGTGTCTCTCTTCCTGTCTTACTTGGATTCAAGTCCCAGTGGTGACATACTTTTATAACCTTGGGCAAGTTTCATACCTGGTCCTCAGTTTCCTCATTTGTAAAGGGGGAGGGGGCAGAGATATTTGTACTATGTCTCATTGGGTTATTGCAAAGAAAACCTTGTAAAACTTGAATCCCTCTAGAAATATGAATTGTTATAGAGTGCTGAAAGGGTTCAAGAGAGAGAGAGATGTTTGATGGAGTCAGGTATCATTATTATAGGAAAGCCTCATACAAGACATTCCATTTGAGCTGGCTCTGGAAAAAAAGGAATGGGAAGCACTCATTTAAGTGGGAGGGGAGAAAAGTAGGTTTTGGGAGATTGTTCAGTGGGACTGAGAGTTTGGTTTAGTCATTCCCCTGTTCCTTTCTTTACCATTCCAAGTTCCCCTGACCCAGGGCTTCCTGAATCTGACCTAAACCCTAAGAAATTTAATATTAATTTGCTCTTCCAGGGTACTCTGGATCAGAATAAAGGTGGAACTTTACCAGGATTTTCAGGATTTCCCTGAAATCCAAGGGAGACCCACAATATTCTTAACTGATTTCCTAAGTAGGACAACAGAATGGTAGGAGAGACACATTAATTATTTCCTCTCAAAATAAGAAAAACTGTGATTTATGCATGGCCTAGAGAATTTCCCCACTTCAACTCTGGCTCTCTCCTGACCTGACCTGGTCAGGGAGGGAGAGACCAAGACAGGGTGTAGTTAGGCAAGAGGAAGAGTTGTAAATTATGCTTTTCAGATAGACATCATAGAATCATGAGCTCCTGGAGAGATGAAGGGCTTTTTTGAGAAGGGAAGAAGAATTAAAGGATAAAATAGAGAGAGCCTTGGTTAGAGCCCCATGGAGAAGTGATCTATAATCTGAATGATTTGAGGAACAATGGGAGGGTCTCTCCCAAATATTTTCCCAAATGCTGCTTGAAATGTCACCATTAGCAACTTGTTTCTTGGGTTGGACATTACCCTCTCCAGATGACCCTACTTTTAAATTAATAACATCTCACCCATACATACCACTTTGAAATTTAAAAATACTTTCCAGACAATAATCCTATAATGTAACCCAAGTCTTATTAACTCTATTTTACAAATGAGCAAACAGACTCTGAATCAGAAGGCTTAAGAGATTTGCCTAGAGGCAAACTGTTAGTGATCATGGGAGCCCTCACTTTAATTCAAGTCTTTTGATATCAAGACTTTTCTCACTATGTCTGTAATACTCTGGGAAGGAGTAACACATTCATTAACATCCCAGCGGGTTCTAATAGGATCAACAATTCCTGAGTCACAGAGTGTCCAACAGCCAGCAAGTTCTTGCTATCTTAGACCCCAAGGGACCTTAGATGGAAAGGCCAGGAGACTCTTGAAACAGACCTCAGGAGGTTAGCTTGGACAATTCCCAGTCTCTATTGGAGACTAGTGGCCTTTCAGGCTGTTTTGTGAAGCCTACCTATTGTCGTTGTTGTTAAATCTGTTTTTAGTCATGTCTAACTCTTTGTGATCCTGATTGGGGTTTTCTTGGCAAAGATACTGGAATGTTTTGCCATTGCCTTGTCCGGCTCATCTTACAGATGAGGAAACTGAGGCAGATAGGGTAAAGTGACTTGTCCAGGGTCACACAGCTAGTGAATGTCTGAGGCCAAATTTGAACTCAGAAAGATGATTCTTCCTGACTCCAGGCCTGGCACTCTGTGCACTATGGCACCACCTAGCTGCCACCACAGATGCCCTGTTCCATACACCACTCCCACCCCCCAGTACCACTGTGATCAAAAGGAATGACTCATCCTGATGTGGTAAATAACCCTGGGCAAATCTCTCCTGTGGGCCTCATTTTCCTTTTCTATAAAAGGAAAGGGTTGGAATATGAGAACAAATTTGAATCTAAGCTCTGCGACCTACAGCTTTGTTGTTACTGTTGTTGATCCTTTGTTCATGACATCAGGGAGGTGATTCCATGACACGTAAGTGACTTGGTTTTAAGTGAGGGAGGGCTGTGCAAAGTCCCCAGTCTCACTTTGAGGCGTTGAACAAATCTCTTTCCTTCTCTGGGTCTCAGTTTCTTTCTTTGTTCAAAAAATGATATCTAAGGACTCTCCTGGCTTGGACTTTGAATGGCTCAGAGATAATACAGATGGCTTTCTGGGATAGAAGCTGAGGGTAGAGAGAAGGGGAAGGGGGGTGAGCTGAGACAAAAGAAATGGGAAACCAAAACACCAAAGATTTCACCTACTTCCAATCTTGCCAAAAGGAGCCTTAGTGGTGCCATGATGCCATAGAAAGAGCACTGACTATGGAGTTAGGAGACCTGAGTTCAAATCCTGCTTCTGAAACTTATTACCTGTCTGACCTTGAAAAACAAAGCCCTTCATCTCACTAGACCTTAGTTTCCTCATATGTGAAGTGAGAGGGATTTAAATGGTCTCTGAGACCCCTTTATCTATGACCCCAAAAGATTTAGGAGACCCTTTTTTCCTTACCTTGAGTCTTTTTTTAATTTATTTTTTATTTTATTTTATTTTAAATTTACGAAATAAAATAAACATTTTTATAACATAATAGAATAAAAAAAAGATGATTGCACACGAAACTGCAAATCTATTACGTACAACTTGCTATTCCTTTTAAAATATATAATAAAGTTATGTAAATATCTTTTTTCCCTTTTTTTCCTCCCACCTCTCCTCCATGCCTAGAGATGGCTTCCATTAGACACAAATATACACACACGTATAGATTTATATATACATATATGTGTGTACGTATATATGTAAAATGATTCTATATTTACTTTTATTTATTAGTTCTTTTTCTGGATGCAAATAATGTCTTCCTTCATAGATCCTTTGTAATTGATTTGGGTATTTCCTTATCTTGAGTCTTGAAGAGTGATATTGAGTGACAGAAATAGGTGGCAGTACTCTTCAGTCAGTATTACCAAAAATAATTTTTGTTTCTATAGCACTTTAAGCTTTGAAAAGTACTTTCCTCATGGGGAAGTTAAGTGGCAAAGTGAATAGAGCACCAGCCCTGGAGTCAGGAGGACCTGAGTTCAAATCTGACCTCAGACACCTGACACACTTACTAGCCACGTGACTTTGGACAAGTCACTTAACCCCAACTGCCCTCCCAAAAAAAAAGGAAAGAAGAGAAAGGCTTTCCTCATCTAAAACCCTGGAGGAAGGTGAGCAGCTCGGCTTTAATTAGCCCACTTGACAGATGAAGAAACAGATTAAATTAACTTGTTAACCGAGGATCACAGAGCAGTTCAGGCCTCCTGCCCCAAGTCCATTTATGCTGGACCACGCTGCTTCTAATTAAACACCCACTTACATGCCTTGGCGTGTGGGCCAGGTGCTGGGGAAAGACACACAAGATATTGGGAAACTGGTCCTTCTATCAAGGAGGCCATAACCTAATTGGAAACAGGAAACACAGACACAGGAAAAGATAGCTAAGTCCATGCCAAGCAGCTCTAGTAAGTGACGTGAGATATTTAACGCATTTTGGTTGAAAAAGAGGTGGGGGCGGGGGCAGCTAGGTAGCATAGTGGACAGAGCACCAGCCCTGGATCAGATGGACCTCAGTTCAAATTCGGCCTCGGACACTTACCAGTTGTGTGACCCAGGGCAAGTCACCTAACCCTGATTGCCTCAAAAAACAAAGAACTTATTAAAAAGAGAGAGAGCAATTACTAAGGGCTAGGAGAGGGATACAAGCCTGCCTGAGGTTGTGCCTGATTGGTTTGGGAAAGGTTATGCCTTTGAAGTCAGAGACCAAAATGAATAGGAAGAAGCACTAGCCAGACGGGGGCGCCTCTCTAACCTGGGTGTGCCCCAATCTGGATGGACAGAGGGCCCATCAGAGACTGACAAGGGCCAGGCCTTCACCAGGCTCCATCTCTACTCTCCACCCATCCTCAAAACTGCAGTGATGATGTTTCCTCTAGTTCCTCATTCCAGCACACCCTGGCCTGGCCTTCCCTTGTCTCTCTCCTTCTCCCAAGCCCCACCTTTCTCTCCTCCCTTCCATCCTCGAGTTCCCCCGAATTCTGCCTGGCTTTCTCTTCAACCCACACCCTGCTGCCAGCCTCTTCCCTCTCTCATCAGCTGGGGTGACATCCTTTCAGTCTTCCTCCCACCCAAACAGGGTGGGTCTGACTGCTAAGCAGCTATTGTAGGGCCCTGTCTTGCCTCTCCTCCCCCAGGAAGGGATTTCATTGGTGGATCCAAGAATCTGTTCATGTATCTCCTGTGGGCGCTTGCCCTGAATACCAGAGTTGCCTCTAATTGCAGTAACCCTAATTCATTCATTTTTCATTGTATTTCACATATGCTGAGTAAGGGCTTGCTGAACAGAATACTGGGCTCTGCGTGGTGCATGCAGCAGGCAGGGCAGAAGGGAAGAAAGTTCTGGTTGCCAAGGACCTGATATAGAGGGAGAGATAACATCAGAGGGTTATGAGTTATTTTAAAGGAGGAGAGCTCTGAGGTATAGAGACAGCTTGTAATGCTTTGGAAAGAGCACTGCCCTTGGAGTCAGGAGACCCAAGTTCTAAGTGACTAGTGTGACTATTAGCAGTTCAAGCCACCTCTGAGCCTCAGTTTCCCTCCCTGTTAAATAAGGGTATTGGCCTTTTCTTACAAGATTTTTTGGATGAACAAATGAAACCTGGACTATAAAGTGCTCTGCCCAAACCCAGAGCTTTGTACCAATGTGAGCAATGCTATCATTACTGCTGAACCGTCGACCACATTCCCAGGAGGCCCCGTTCTGACCTCATTTCTGTTACTCAGTGTCCATGGCATATGGACTAGGGGAAGAAAGCATTTGTGATGACAGATGCCCAGACACTTGGCAAACTCTCTCCCTTCCCAGTAGCTCATGCTCATGGCCTCCCCTCCTTTCACCTGCTCATCCTACCCCATATCAGATGCCACCTCCTCCATGATGCCCCCCCTGACAACTCTGGGACCCACTGACTCGACATCGTAGTGTCTGCTTATGTGGTGCTTTAACTCAGTGCTTTGGTGCTTGTTGTTCCCTTAGTCTGGGGGGGGGGGGGGGGCGTGTCATCGCCTCTTAGATGTTTTTGTATGTTTGCATGTTTTTGTATGCATTTTGCATTTTCTTATATGGGGGCCTGTTTTCATGCCTGCTAGAACACATGCTGCTTGAGGGCAGAACCATTTTCATTTCTGTCTTTGTATCCTTATCCTTACATGCACTGTGGCTGGCATATGACATGGCTTAATAATCAGCCATGCTCCTCTCCTGCTGTGCTTCTAACTTTCCAGACCTTCCGGGAGGGAGGGAGGGGGCCCAGGCCGAGCACTCTCCCTTCCCTTCCTAGCTGTGCTTCTGACTCTCTGGACTTCTGGACAATGCCTCTGGTCAGTACCTCTCAGGCATTGTCTTCCCTCCTCCTTAGAATATAAACTTCCTCAAGAGTAGGGATCGTTTTTCTCTTTGCTTATATTTCTTCCGTCATTGTTGTTGTTCAGCTATGTCCTTCTCCAGTTCATTTTACAGATGAGGAAACTGAGGCAAACAGGGTTAAGTGACGTTAAGGATTAAGTCACTCAGCTAGTGTCTGAGGCCAGATTTGAACCCAGCTTTTCTTGATTCCAGGACCTTTGCTCCATCCACTGCACCATCTAGGTACCTTAATAGGTGCTCAACAAATATTTCTTGATTTGAGTTGAATTGAAACCTGCCTTTGACCCTGCAGCATTCCATGACTTCGGAGAGGCCAGTGAGAGGGGAAGAAGTAGGAAAGGGACAGGAACGTAGGACGGTCTTTCAGGAGATATCAGTAGATGGAAGAAACAAGCTAGAAACAAACTCACTACACAGAGCCCCCTCCTCTCTTCCCATCTCAGTTTCTTAATCCCCAATTGTCTCCTGAGCAGATGGCTTAGAACCTGCTGCATAAGATAATTCCTGAACCTCAAAGAGGGTGGAGGGAAGGATGAGCTGTTCTAGCAGGTGCTGGATGGTTACGTGTCAATCAATTATGTTGTAGAAGGAATTTTTTATGAAGTACAGTTTGGATGAGATGATTTCTGAGACCTATCTTAGTTCTGAAATTCTTCATTTCCATGGAAGGTCTCAAAGGGAGGAGAGGCTGGGCCTGGGCCTCAGTACAAACATCTGCCCCAGAAGCAGATGAAGGAGAGAGGCTCTGAAAACAGACTTGAAGGAGTTTCTTTCTGCCTGATGGGCTGGCCTCTAAGGTTCACTCTAGGGCATAGGGCCGGGCCTAGCCAGCTGTTCCATTTGGAGGACTGATGGGAGAATCTGGAGCCTTTAGGAGAGGGTAAGAGCCAACTGTGCAGTTCAGCTCAGTTCAGTAAACATTTATTAATTTCCTACTGTATTCAAAACATGATGCCAAGTCTGGGAGCTGATAAAAAGTTTAAATAAATCAAGGTTCCTCCCTTCCTGGAGTTGAGGGGAGTGGGGG
>WOXC01008492.1:0-37500 GCA_011680675.1 Gymnobelideus leadbeateri | reverse complement strand
AAGAAGAAGAAGAAGAAGAAGAAGAAGAAGAAGAAGAAGAAGAAGAAGAAGAAGAAGAAGAAGAAAGAAAGAAGAGGAAGGAGGAGGAAGGAGAATGAGAACTAGAGTTTTATAGGCTTTAAGGCCTGTAAAGCTCTGTACATGGCTTATCTCACTTGAATGCATTTGAGAGCATGATGGGAGATCTGGTTAGGAACATGAGTATGCTGTGCTGGAACTGAAAGGGTTATAATTATGAATTAGAAAGAGCCCATCCAGTTCTGAATCACTTGCCTGCCACCAGCTCCCACCCCCAGGGGAAGCCAAGCTATTGAGTCAAGAGGAAAGAATACAGGAGCGGAGGGCTGAGATCAAGTGTGTACTAAGGAAGAAAGCAACAATTGGGAGCTGTGTGGAGCAGCTGGGCTGGAGGGCCAAGGTCACAGGGTCAGTACTGATGGAAGGGGGAGGGAGTGGGGCCTGAAGGGCTTCAGCTGAACACCAGGCCTGGCCACTCTCTGCAGCAGTGGAAGCCACTGCTAATGCTTTAGCATTGGTCCTTTAACTCTTCAGGGGAGTTATAGGCTGGAAGGAGGCCCAAGCTTAGATGACCACAATCAGTCTACTAACAAGTACCTACTGGGCGCCAGGCATTGAGCTAGGCACTGGACATTGAAAGACAAAAATGAAATAGGCCTGACCTCAAAAAGCTTACATTCTATAGGGGGAAACAACATGCCTCCCTGTCTATAGCTGAATCCCTTTGGTGGTCTGCTAAAGCCTATGGGCTCCTTCTCAGAATGTTTTAAAATGAAATAAATCCTATTAAAATGTAGTTATCAAAGTATTTTTTTAAAAACAAGTTCATGGACTCGAGGTTAAGAACACCTGCTCCATAGAGAAACAACACGCTGTATTGGATGGAGGACTGGATGTGAAGTGAGATAGATCTGGGTTTGAATCCATTAGATTGTAAGCTCCTTGAGGGCAGGACTTTTGCCTCCTTTTGTATCCTCAGCACTTAGTATGGTACCTGGTGTATAGCAGCCTCTTAATAAATGTTTACTGATTGATGGATTGATTGACCCCACCTCAGTTACATAACTGTTGTGTGTCCCAGCCTCAGTTTCCTCGTCTGTTAAAGGAGGTGGTTGAACTTGATGATGTCTAAGGTCCATTGTATGCCTAAGTATGATGTATGCAGTGTGTGTACATGTGTGTAATTGCCAGACCTGTGATTTGATTACAACAGGAAGCTCCCATAGAGGAAACTCCCTCCACCAAAGTAAAGCAGCACCCCTTCTCCAATTTATAATCTTAAGAGAGTTGCCTCAGGCACTGGGAAGTTAAGGGATTGGCTCAGTGTCACAGGGTCAGTTTGTGTCAGAGGCAGGATCTGAACTCAGGTCTCCCTGACTCAATCTCTTTCCACTAAATCAAGCTGTCCCAAATGTACAAAATACAATAATACACAAAATTAATGAAAGGTGATTTAAGGGATCAACATGAAGGGTCTAAACAAGGATAAACTGTTTACATGTGTCCCTTTTAAACCCTATCATCATAAAGAATGACAGAAGGAAACTAATTAGACAGAAGGTCTAAGGAGTGGTTCTGTTATGTGTTGATGATCTTTTAAAAAGAATGGAAAGGAAAAGGAAGAAGAATATACTAGGGGAAGAAAGAGAGTAAGGTTAGGGGAAATTATTGCACATAAGGTACACAAGTAAAAGTCTATATAAGCAAGGAAGATGCAGCTTGAGGACAGTTGACATTTGAACCTCAATCTCATCTGAACTGGTCAGAGAAGAATACATACACATAGAGTTAGGTAAAGAAATATATTTCCCTCAGACACTTAACATTAGCCATGTGACCTTGGACAAGTCACTTAACCCCACTTGCCCTCCAAAAATAAAAAATAAAATAAAATTTAGAAATATATTTCCCTGAACAGGGAAATAGGAAGGAAAGGGGAGCAGGGAGAAGGGAGAATTGGAAGTAAGGGAGATTGAGAGAAGGATTAGTACTAAGCAAAACTTACTCAAAGAATGTACAAAATTACTTATAACTCATCCTGTGATGGCAAAGAATTGGAAACTGAGAAGGTGCCCCTCAGTTGGGGCATGGTTAAACAAGTTATGATTTGTAAATATCATAGAATACTATTGGTCTATAAGAAATGATGAAGGGGCAGCTAGGTGGCACAATGAATAGAGCACTGGCCCTGGAGTCAGGAGGATCTGAGTTCAAATCTGACCTCAGACACTTAACAACCTAACACTTATTAGTCCTGTGACCTTGGGCAAGTCACTGAACCCCAAATGCCCTGCCTTCCCCCCTCCAAAAAGAAAAAAAAAGGCATGATGAAGGAGACCGTTCCAATAAAGCAACCTGGGGACAGTGGTATGAACAGGTACAGAATGAAGTGAGAGAGACAAGGGGCACAATCTGTACAAGGACAACAATATTGTAAAGACAGATAGCGGAAGCCTGGGAACTCTGACCAGCATCGGTTCCAGAGGACTAAGACGCGCTACCCGCCTCTCCAGAGAAGTGAGTGAATACTGAAACATCTTTCTTAGAGGGATATGAAGAAATCTGTTTTTCTTGACTATTGTGAAGGAAATGTATAAAACCTGTGTGCTTTGAGTTTGGGAAACACCTTCCAGAAAGAGCAGCCTTAGAGGTCAAAGAAATAAAGCCTGCAGGGTGGTGCTGATCCTGTCTCAAACGCAGGCTTCCACTTAGGTCCCACATAGACATTCTAATGAACTTAACATGAGACCTCCAAGATGATCTGAAGAGATGAACTACAGGAAACATCCCTGCTGGAACTGACCTGGTTTTGTGAGACATCCGGGCTACTCCAGCATTAAGAAGTTCTTCCCATCCCTGCCTCCCCAAATCACCTGAGGCTGAGCAACTTCACCAGCTGCCAACCCTATGTAAAACCCTCCCTCTGCTCTGTGAAGTGGCTATAGCCCCCTGCCCATTAATGATGCTAATTAACCTTATCTTCTAAGCTTGCTTCTTGATGTATTGACCTCCAGTTTAGGGGACCCACATATCAGCAATCACTCTCCAGGCAGCTCTTAGGATCTTTGGGTTAAATAATCTCCCAACACTACAGAGGGTCTTGGTTTTCTTTTTTTTTATCTCTTTTTCTCAGTTGAGGGTGGCAGTAGGAAGAAGGTGGATTTTTGCTGATTGAAAAAAGTTTAATTTGAAAAAAACAAAAACTTTCAAAAGGTAATTTGAGGATGGGGAAGGCACTAGCACATAGAACAATGGGGAAAGGTCTCATGAATGATGTAGTGTTTGATCAGAGGTTTGAGGAGACTGGGAATTCAAATCAATCGATAAGCATTTATTAAGGTGGCTACTAGTTCATTGAGCAGAGCAATGACAGTTAGTCCTATACTTCAGGAATAATACTTTGGAATAAGTGTGGAGGGTAGTTTGGACAGAGGAGAGATTTGAGGATGGGAGACCAATCAATGAGTCAATCAATAAACATTTATTAAATGCTTACTATGTGCCAGGCCCTGTGCTAAGTGCTGGATCAATTAGGAGACTATTTCAGTATTCCAGGTGAGGTGTAATAAGAATCTGAACTAGGGTGGTGCCTGTGCAAGTGCAAACAGAAGGGGGTACATCTTTTTTTACTAAATTGTATTTTTTCTCAATTACATGTAAAACATTTTTTTAAAGCAATTGGGGTTAAGTAACTTGCTCAAGGTTACATGGCCAGTCATTATTTATGTGTGGGTGCTCATTTTCTGAGGCTGGATTCGATCCCAGGTCCTCCCAACTTTGGGCCGGTGCTCTTACTCACTGCGCCACCTACCTGCCCCTGTAAAACATTTTTTAACATCCATTTTTTAAAATTTTGAGTTCCAAATTTTGTCCCTCCCTCCCTCCTTTCCCTTCCTTGAGGAGGTAAGCAATTTGATGTAGATTATACAAGTAAAGTCATGCAAAATTGACATCCACTTGGGGCGGCTAGGTGGCGCAGTGAGTAAGAGCGCCGGCCTCGGAGTTGGGATGACCTGAGATCGAATCCGGCCTCAGAAAATGAGCACCCACACACAAATAATGACTAGCCGTGTAACCTTGAGCAAGTTACTTAACCCCAATTGCTTTAAAAAATATAAATAAATAAATAAAATTTAAAAATTTAAAAAAATAGATGTCCACATTAGTCATATTGCAAAAGAAAACACAGAACACCCCCCCCCAAAAAAAACAAGAAATATAAAGGTTTTAAAAGTATGCTTTAATCTGCATTCAGACTCTATTGGTTCTTTCTCTAGAGGTGGATAGCACTTTTTATCTTAAGTCCTGTGGCACTGTCTTAGGTCATTGTATTTGTCAGAATAGCTAAGTCATACACAATTGATCATTGTATAATGTTGCTGTTACCGTGTACAATGTTCCCTTGGTTCTTCTCATTATACTTTGCATCAGTTCATGTAAGTCTTCCTAGGTTTTTCTGAAACCATCCTTCTCATCATTTTTTATAGCACAGTAGTATTCCATCACTATCATATACCACAACTTGTTCAGCCATTCCCCAATAGATGGACATCCCCTTGACTTCCAACTCTTTGCCACCACAAAAAGAGCTGCAAATATTTTTGTACAAATAGATTTATTTTCCTTTTTTTTTTAGTCTCTGTGGGATACAGAACCTATAGTGGTATTGCTGGGTCCAAGGGTGTGTGTAATTTTATGGTTCTTTTGGCACAGTTCCAAATTGCTCTATAGAATGGCTGGGGGTGGGGAGGGCACAGATTTGAAGGATGTTGTAGAGATAAGTTCTGAGGGCATTATTTATGGAGGCTTCTCTCTTCTGCTTTCCTATGGGCCCAGCCCTGAGGCTAATACAATGTCAATTTTAGCTCTAAATTCATACCTGGAAGAGTAGTTCTTACTGTTTTTACCCTCCCATGCTCTGGTTTTCCTATGATTTCATGGGTTTATAAGCAGATAGTAGGGTCTATCCAATTGGAAGGGGTCTCAGAACAATGATGTCAAACTCAAATAAAATGGGACTGGGTACATAAGGATACCTGCCAGTCAACTGCAATTTTGAGTTAGAAAACCACATATTAACATCATCTATATTCAATTGTATTTTATTTTTAAAAATATTTCCTACAGGCCTCACTTGGGAGTGTTGAACATTTGATACATCTGCCTTAGAGGACCTCTCGTTCAGCCCTATCCATTTGCAGAGGAGAAAACTCAACATCAGGGAACTGAAGTAACTTAAAGTCCCACAGCAGGATCCTTCCTACTCTAGATTCGGGGATCTTTCCAATAGTCCCATAAGATGGTATTGTCCTTGTGAGATACAGGAGAAAAGAAGAGCCGGGAAGACTGGGTGGCTCCAAGATGCAGAAGTCAATGCCTTTCCCTCTTGGCACCAGCCACCATGTAGACAGAAAAAGCAGGTCTGGCTCTTCCCCAGGAACCAAAGGGAATGACTTAGTGGTGATTCAGAGCCTGGCAAAGACCAGCCTGATTGATAACCCAGTGTCCCACCCACCAGATCCTCTAGCATCAGGGGAGATGGGGATACATAGTGATCCAAAAGTCTTAGGGCAGTTTTTTGTTTGTTTGTTTGCTGTGTTTTTTGCTTTTTGGAGGGGGGAAGGTAGGGCAATTGGGGTTAAGTGACTTGCCCAAGGTCACAACGCTGGTTTTTGTGTTTTGTGTTAAGTGTTTGAGGCCACATTTGAACTCAGGTCCTCCTGACTTCAGGGCCAGTGCTCTATTCATCTTAGGGCAGTTTTAAGCTTCCTTAAGACTTTGGTGACACTACATAGGTATAGCACATATATACATATTTATGTATATATTTCATGTATATTTGCTATAAATAATTTTTATTGATATTTTCTGTTTCTTATATCCTTATAGTTATCCCAAGTATCCTTCCCCCTCAGCTTCCAGAATTTATTGTGTGGCTCTTTGTGACCCCATTTGGGATTTTCTTTGCACAGATATTGGAGTGGTTTGCCATTTCTTTCTCTAGCTAATTTTACAGATGAGGACACTGAGGTAAATAAGTTTAAGTGACTTGGCCAGGGTCACACCGCTAGTGAGTGTCTGAGGTCAGATTTGAGCTCAGGAAGATGAATCTTCCTGTTTGCAGAGCCAGTACTCTATCCACTGGGCCACCAAGCTACCTTCCCAGAAAGTTATCCCATATAACAAATAGCATTTTTAAGAGAGGAAAGAAAACCAGCACAACTGATCAGTATATTGAAAAAGTTAAAGAACTTGTGTCTAACATCTGAGGACTTCTCACCTCCTCAAAGGGGTGGGGTGGTGCGGGAGGTGTGTGTGTGTGTGTGTGTGTGTGTGTTTGGTAGGAGTGGGCAAGGGTTGGGGCTGGTCTCTGTTCCTTCTTTTATTAAGTCTCAGCTTCTCCTTCCTACTAGGCTGTTGCCAAGAATACAATTGCCCCTACCCTCTGCATGCCTTGATGTGCCCTACTGTCCAGCTCTACTGATGGTTCCTAAGCCTAACCAAGCACATCCTGTCCCACATGCCTGCAAGAGGAGGCAGCAAGCATTTTATCAGAGGAAATGAACAGGACGTAAGCTGGGCATGCTGCCTGTGGTTGGCAAGCAGGAGGTCCCAGTGCAGACAGCACCATCATCCTGGTCTTTGGTAGGTGGGGATGAGGGGTAAGAGAAATATGTAGGAGGGAGCCATATAGGACCTTGTATAAAACCTAGAGGATCTAGAAATGGTTGGAGTCTGGGTAAGGCATTGGATAAGTGGGGTATGCCCATCCTCAAGGACCCCTGGCTCTCCTAGTCACAAGTCTTGATGTTTTTCCTAGCTACTCAGTGTTCTGTTTGTCTTGGGAGAAGCGTGGAGCCTCCTCTAATGTCCCCAAGGAGAAAGAAGGAAAAATCTAGGAGGTCAGGAAGTGTGTTGTAAGAGATAATGGAGGGGTAGCTAGATGGTGCAGTGGATTGAACACTGGCCCCTGGAGTCTAGAGAACCTGAGTTCAAATCTGTCCTCAGACACTTATTAACTATGTGACCCTGGGTAAGTCACTTAACCCCAATTGCCTCCAACCAAAGAGAGGGGGAAGGGGAGAGAGAGAGAGAGAGAGAGAGAGAGAGAGAGAGAGAGAATGGAATAAAGGGAGGCAGGAAGTTGGAGGGGCACCCTAGCCTAGCCCTAGACAAAATTGTGAAGCCAGAGAAATTTGTCTTCATCACCCTCTACATATTACAGGCAGGCCAGTCCTGTATGGTACCAACTCCAACTGTTCCTCTTAGTCCAATGCCTTCCTTCAGTCCCAGAGCCTAGTACCAAAATGCTCTACTTGTCCTTCTAAAATGTCTGTGTCCTATATCTCAGCCTATCAGGGTCATGCTCTCTGGACCTTCCCAGGTGATAAACTTATCCTCACTGATTAAGAGCTAGAGGGGCTCCACTGCTCCTTTCATTCCAAATAACATTAATATTAACAGAACACCTGCCATGTAGTGATAAGACCTGGGTACAAGTGTGGACAACTGCAAGGCAGGTCTCGAAATCTTTATAAAGCCGGGAAGAAAGGAATTGAATCTTTCATTTGGGCCCCAAGGCCTTCATGTTGACACTCTGCCTTGCACCCAGTTCCTTTAAGACCACTGCCTAGTTTTGGGGGGTGGGGTGGGGCTTGGCCCTTGGAAAGACTGCCTTTCACAGGAAGCTTCATTCAGGGGTTACAGAATCATGGAACCTCAGAAATGTAAGGGATCTCAGAAGTCTACTAATCTAAATGGTGCCTGAACAGGAAACACCCCTGCTCCCAACTAACAGCCCTCCAGCTTTTCATGAAAGACAAAGACCCTATTCCCACTCCCTCCTCCAAACTCAGTGATAGAATTCGCTGCCCTCTTGGAGCACTGTGGGGTGGCTTTATCAGGGAGGTCACAAGGACAGTTTCTCATCTACAGACTCTTGCTTACCCTTTCCAACTCCCTAGGACCCCCTACCGTGGTCTTCTGTGGTCTACTCTAGAAGCATTGCATACCCCAGATCTCTCACCAATTCCATCCCTTCAGAAAGTCCCATCCTGGGTCTCCCTTCCCCTCAGGGCGCCTGTTCTTGGCTCTGAGAGAATACAGAGAGAATACAGCCTGAAGCTAATCTGATACACTAATCCCTGTTAATGGTTTACTGGCAAAACTCTCCTAAGTAATAAAAGATAAGTAGATAGATAGATAGATAGATAGATAGATAGATAGATAGATAGACAGACAGATAGATATTTTTAGTTGGGGGCAGGGTGGGAGGAGGTTGTAGTAACTTTCAATGTCTATTCCATTTTTATGTAAAAGTGACCCTCCCAAATGTCCTAAGTACTAAGGGTGTGGAGCATTGTCTGTAATGTCAGATGTATAGATATAGATATAAGCATATATGAGGTTCAGTATATAGTGTGCTGGGTTTGGAGTCAGGAAGACTTAAATTCAAATGTGGCCTCAGACACTAAGCTGTGTGACCCTGGGCAAGTCATTTAACCCTATTTGCTTCAGTTTCCTAATCTATAAAATCCGCTGGAGAAAGAAATGACAAACCACTCCAGAAAAGAAAACCCTATGGACAGTATTGATGTACATGGGGTTATGAACAACAATAGTTATCTCTGTGTGTGTACACACACTCACACACACACATACATATGTACATACATTTATACATACACACACATACATAGATTTGACTGAATTTTTCCTCTTCTCCCTTTTTTGCCTTTTTTTCTTAAAAAATATTCTTTATTACATGGAATGACTCTCTTGAAGAAAGGGAAGGGTATAGAGAGTAAGAGATAAAGGAAATCTAGGCAATGTAAACAAAAGATATCACTAAAAACTGACTTTAAAATAGAGGAAAGAGAGAATCGACCTTATCAGAGCTATACCAGGGGGGGCCTCTGCAGCTCCAGAGGGGGCTGCCCCTGCTAGGCCCTCCATTCCATCACTACCCTCATTTGTAAGACACTTTCTGTTTTCCACAGTGCTTGCATATCCATTACCTCAGCTTGATCTTGTCAGGCAGGCAGGACAGGTATGATTAACATTGCCCTTTGACTGGTGAGGAAAGTAAGGCCCTGAGAGGGAAAGCAGCTTTCCCGAAGGCACATAGCTAGCCACTAGCAGGATCAAGACAAGATCTTAAATCTCCTGGTGTCCCACTACCCTGTACTGGCCAGCTCCAGTTCCACCTGGGAGGTCCCTGAAATCTCCTTCTATCCTCTTGCTCCCTGTTTATTATGGGTGGGGGAAACCAGAGCCCAGAGAAACTACCTAAATTACCGTTTGCCCCAAGGAGAAACCTGGTGTCCTGGTGACATGATAGTTAATATTTATATAGTGCTTACTATGTGCCAGGCACCATGCTAAGTACTTTACAATTATTGTATTTGATCGTTTGTATTATCTCCATTTTAGTGATGAGGAAATTGCCTAGAGTCACACAGCTACCAAGTATCTGAGGCTGGATTTGAACTCAGGTTTTCTTGATTCTAGGCCCAGTTCTCTATCCATTGCACCACTGGAACCTCAGGACTCTCCCATCTCAGGCCAGGGCTCAGCCCTTCCTTAATGGCATTGCCATGACTCAGTTTTGTACCTAAGGAAAGCCCAGGAGTCTGATAGCACCAGAGCTGGCCTTAACAATTCCACACATCTTCCAGCTATTCTGACAGGGGTTCTGGGCATGGGTACTCCCCTCCTAATCCCTACACCAGCCTGGGCAAGAGGAGCTTGAAGCCAGAACTAGCCAGGACGATAGGAAAATTCCTCTCCTCTGGGGACACCAGCAGAAAACAAGGCAGGGTGGGTGAGAAAAGTGAGGTTGTAAAGTCTAACCTTAGGAGTCCCTATATCCCTAAAACTCCTTCTACCAAGATCTTACCACCCCCACCTCCAGCTTTCTCTTTCCAATAAGGGAAGACAGAATAATAATTAGCCAGGCAGGCAATTAGGGTGCAGCTCTGAGTCATCTGGTCACGGGCTGGGAGATCCCAGGCCCAGTAGGGTAGGGCAGGGAGGGGAGTGGCCCCATTGACTAATAAGAGATCCATCCAAATGCAATCATACAGCCCTCTCCTTGGCAGGTGTGAACAACTGGGAACCATTACAAATAGAGGTTGTTGGCACAGCTTTTCAAGTCTCTTCCCTTTTCATCTAACAGAAAAAAAAAAAACAAACCATCCTGGTTCTTGAAAGTGGTGTTGGAAAAGGGTGGGAAAGAGGGGTGTGACTCTCCTACTCTCCCAGTGGGAATCTCTCTCCCCAAGCCCTAATCAACCCATTCGTCCCATCTCCATTGGATCAGTGGACAGTCTCCCCAAAGCAGGGGACTGATGAGTTTGCCAGGCCTCAGTGGGCCTTAGGATTCCAGGCCAGGGAAATGGCAGAAGAGCTGGTATTGAGAGGTGGTCCATACTGGCATGAACCAGCCACCAAAAGAACAAAATGCAACATCCCCTGGTGTCTAGAGTAGGAATGCTGTGGAGAAGAGATGCTGTCCATCCGGAGATCACTGGCAGAAGAAAGCTGGATGTAATGTCCCCAGATAAGGAGCTAGACTTTAAGTGAGGAAGACCTAGGTTCAGATCCTTATGAAATATTTGAAAATTACATAGTACTTAGTATAGAGTTTGGCACATTAGCAGGCTCTTAATAAATGTTCACTCAGATACTTAGTGTGACCCTGGGTAAAATTGCTTAAGCCCTGTGTGCCTTCATTTGCTCGTCTGTATGGCAAGAGGTCATCACTGATGTCTATGAATCTACTGGGCCCTGGAGTGACTTCCCCACCTTTCTTCTACCTGGCTTAGGGTGAAGATCCCTCTCTTTTGAAGAAACTGAGGCTCAGGGGAAATCCCATAGCAGCCAATCAGGTTCCTTATTACAAAGATCCCAGGAGAGGCCAAGGAGCTGAGGCCCTCTGGTCCTCCTTCTTGACACTGGCTTCGATGTCCCATTCACACTGACATGGGCCTGAGAGAGGTAACCCGTGGTGCAATAGCCAGGACTTTCAGGAGACTAGCACTACATCAGGCAGAAGGCCTCCAGTTCTACTTTGCAGGGGCACATCCTCTCCCTGCACCCCAAAATCCAGGGGCTTCTCAATCTCCCCCTGGAACACCTCACAGTGGGCAGGGGTCCTGAAAAATAGCCCCAGCCTAGTCTCCGGGGGCCCAGGGCGGTTTTCCTGGCTTTGTCTCAGCTCTGCCTGGGCAGGAACTTCCTGCTGGAGAATTCCCGGATCCTCCTGGCCCCACCTGTCTACTGTGACCAGAAGAAGCTGAGACTGTAACTGGGATCAGCAGAAGGTCTGGGACATAACACCTTAGGGAAAGGCTTCTCAGGGGGCAGTCCTTGGATGGTGAGTGGAGGCCACCCAACTTGGCATTGCTTATTCTCAGAACCATGAAATTCTGGAGGTAGAAACCTTAGAGGTCATCCATGGCAACCACTTCACATTTCAAATGAGAAGATTTAGTTAGTAGATTGTAGAGCAGGGACATGAATGCAGGTCTTCTGTCCTGCCAGCCTAGGGCCCTTTCCATTATACCCAGCCTTCTTGGACCCTTTACCCCCTATCCCTGTTCATAGTCCCCAAATCTCCTGCTTCTTCCCTGAGTTCTCACATTCCCAACCTGGAACCTGTAGGCATTTGGAAGACTTGACCACTCCCTTGAGGGCAAGATCAGGGGACAAGATCAATAAACTAAGTAAGAATTTCCCCATGGACCAGTCCTGTTTCAGGAGCCAAGAATAAGGGAAGGAGATCAGAAACTGAGAGGAGATGATATGGAAAGTCAATCTGGATTTTTAATGATAGTGACTGAGTCTGCTTAGTAAGGGGTGCCTTCTGGGCACAAGAATTAGCAATATCAGTCATGTGTCCCAGATGGGAAGACAAATGAAATATGCCACCCAAGCCCATCACATAGACATGAGGAAACAGCCCAACCCAGGACGCCATCTTCATGGAAGTGCTAGAGGGGGAGTGGAACTCCCTCTCCACCTTTCCATTCCTCCCCCATCCAAGGTGTCAGCAGAGGAGAGAGCAGACTCAGTGGAAACAGGACCAGGTCTCAAGTCTGGGGGCCAATTTCCCATTTCATCCATCTCTTCCAGGAGCAGGTGCTGGTGGGGCAGACAGAAAGAGGCAGGAAGACTCAGAACTCTCACCTTCCCCATTACCCAATTCCCACATGCCCCTCCTACCAACTCCTCACTTCCCCTTACCTGCTTCTTCCAACTTAGTCCCCCACTAAGCTACTAAGCTGTCTCCCTAATTCTCCTCCCTCCCAACCCTAACCACCAGCCCAATCTTTTATTTCCCTGCTGCCTTTTGATTCCAAACCACCCAATTTTATGGAGAGAAATGGCTCCTCTCCCAGTTGTGTAGAAATCTGAATGGTAATAATAAAAACTGACATTTATATATCAATTTAAAGTTGGCAAAGCATTTTATACATGCTCTCATTTAGGCTTCACAACCACCCTGTGAGTTAGGATTAGCGTAGTTCGAATTAAGGTTAGAAACAGAATCAACTGAATACTTTAGTTATTATTATCCCTTTTGCAGATGAAAAAACTTAATCAGCCATATTAAGTGACTTGCCCAAGGTAATATAACTTGTAATTATCAGAGACAAGATTCAAAGCCTAGATTGAATTCCCCCAGAATTCTCTAGCACACAGCAGATAGCCAATGGGGAAGGCTTCTGCTGGGATCTGAGGCACCATGGGGCTGACTCCTTAACCTTCCCCATGCCCCATATCTCCACCTTAATTGTCCTGACTCTCATCCTTACCTCATTACTAGGGGTGGGGAGCCAAAGTAAGCACAGGGAGGGCAGGTTTATCCTGCCCTTGACACCCAGTATGCTTTTCCTGCCAGTTCCTGTCCAAGGTCCCCCGTACTCCTGAAGCTGAGGACCATCCTACCTACCCCACTGCCTGGTATCTCTAAGGGTAGAAGGAGATGAGGACAACAAACTTTTAAAGGCTTCCCAAGATACCCCTGAGGTAGTCCAATCACCCAAAGCCATGACTGTTACCTATGTGAAGTTGGGTTTTTCCTCCATATTCATCTATTTCATACCCAATTAATACTGTATGAAACCTGACCTTCCATGGGCTTAGTATGAATTTTTGGACCCTTTCTTAAATGGGAAGGGATTGGGGGAGAGGCACTCATAATGACTGAACTTTGCCCAAATACATACAATTTTGTTATGTTAGAGGAAAGTACTAACTCCTTAGGACTCCAGTAAGATTCTTCTTCAGATGAATAAGAGTAAAATTGATTTTTGAAGGTGTAATGGCCAAATTTGGGAAGAGAATCGGCATGAGGAGGAGGGGTCACAGCAGAACCATAACTAGAAATGTTTGACCCTGGGAAAAAATGTCAATCAACTGTGCAATTAATTTATAATGCAAAAATAATAAAATTAAAACAAATTCAGTTGAGGGTGAGTTATCATTATAATAACCATACTTTGTACCCTTTAGACTTTGCTACCTGGAAACAAAGCATTTCTTACCTACCCCTAGTTTCAGTTCTGAGTCATAATCCAGTCCGTGAATGACAATGGCATTTGGAGGTAGAGAGATTTATGGTTTGTAAGTAAATGTGTGTGTGTGTTGTTTGTGATTTTGAAACTTTTTGTGCAAGGTAAATATGTGTGAAAGAGAATCTTATTGCTACTCAGTATGACTTGTTATTAGAAAACAATAGAATCATAAAAACTTCTGCAGTGGAAAAGGCCTCATTTTGTCCAACCCATACATTTTACAAAAGAGTAAACTGAGGCCCCTGAGGAGAAAGGAGTGTTACCAATGTCACATAAAAGCCTGATGAAAACCCTGGTCCCCTGTTTCTCAGTCCAGGATTCTTTCCATTACAGTGCAGTTGCCTTCCAGAGAGAACCTGATTGAAATCTAAAAACTCATCAACAGTGTGAACAAGGTGAATGGGGTCATAATACCCAAAACTGGAATGGGAGGGCCCTTTTGATGTTTTAGGGGGGTAATTTTAAGACAAATGAAAGAAGATTCTCCTTCACTTCACACACCTGTTATTAAATGTAGGTAGTTCCCATTATGTCAAGGGTTTATAGACAGAAATAGATCTTTGTTGAATGAATGAATGGATGGATGAATACTGAACACAGTATTAATGATCTTGAAAAAGGTTTGAACAGCATGGAAATGTCAATAAGACCTGAGTTAAAATCCTACCTCAGAAGCTTACTAGCTAGTAGTATAAACCTGGGCAAGTCACTTAATGGCTCTGTCCCTCAGTTTCCTCACCTGCAAAATGAAGTGGTTGGACATCATGGACTTTAAAGTATCTTTCATGTCTAAATTTAGGATCCTATAGCCCTAAACACACACACATATGAGTTTAAATTATAAATAACCTTTTAAGAGAAACTGGACTCCACCTAGTCCTTAAGGTTGAAATCAGGGGGACAACCAAGCTTTCCACAGCTACTCCCTTGGAACAAGTCTAACTTGTGGCAATATTTTTATGTTTCTTGTGTGGTAATACATGAAGGTGTGGAGTTTGCTAAGGCACAGGGCTTAGCACATAGTAAGGCACTAAGTAAATATTTATTGACTTGCTGACTGCAACAGTAATAAGGTGAAGTGAATTTGGTTACCCTCAGCTCAAAGAGCCAGAACTCCATCCCTCTATAGATCCTTGCCCACACACAACCTGACTCTGGTGGAAGGAAAGGGGCTATCAGATTACGTGGTAAAGTGTTTACGTGTTGGGAAGGATGGAAGTGGATGCAAGGGTATGCCAGAGCAGGGCCCTTTAGAGATAGAACCCCTGCTGACAAAAAAGAGAATTCTCCTCCCAGAATAACTGAGTAGCCAATAGAGAGAGAATGGGCCTCAGGAAGGAAGGGCTAGACTGGAGGACAATGGGGATGGGTTCTTGGTAAGGATCTTCCCTGCCTTGTCTAGAGTACCATCAGACTGAACCAGAGGATCACCAAGGCTTCTTTTGGCTCTAATATTCTAGGATTCTGGGATTCCTGACATCCTAGTTTCCTTGATGTCTAGAAGACAACTGGGTCATTGGACAAGACAGTACCTGGCCATCCACAATGCCTGCCTCTTCCAAGGTGACCTCAGGCTGGATCAGAAGTTCTTGACCTTCCTGATCACCTGTCTTCCAGAGCCGAGACTCCCTCTGAACTGCCAGCAGTTTCTTCAACTCATTCTCCACAAAGCCTAGAGGAAAACAATCCCCATCATGATCCTTACCACCACCATCATCAATATCATCATTACCAACAACATCATCTTGGATTTCTAACCAAGATAACCACTCCAACCAAAGACAGTTCACTCATATTCCACTCCAGCAAAACCTTAAAGTTCATACCAAACTGAACAATGATCAAGAAATCCATTGAGAAAAGGGGTGGCTCGGTGGCACCTGTGAATAGAGCACCAGCCCTGGAGTCAGGAGGACCTGAGTTCAAATCCGGCCTCAGACACTTAACACAAAACTAGCCATGTGATCTTGGACAAGTCACTCAACCCCAATTGCCCTGCCTCACCTCCTCCAAAAAGAGCAAAAAAAATCCACTGAGAAATTACTGTTTACCTTAGAAGAGCCCAAAAAGTCATCCCCCACCCCAATGCAAGAGTTAACACACAGAACTAACCCAATGGGGGGGGGGTAGTCCTCCCAGAGAGATGGTAGTTTGCAGTGTTTAAGTTAATAGATGGAATAAGCATTGGTGAAGCATCTACTAGGGCAGTTAAGTGGTGCAGTGGATAGAGTACTGGGCTCGGAATCAGAAAGGTTCATCTTCACAAGTTCAAATCTGGTTTCAGACACTTACTAGTTGTGTGACCCTGGGCAAGTCACTTAACCCAGTTTGCCTCAGTTTCCTCATCTGAAGGAAATGGTCAACCACTCTAGTAGTATCTCTTCGAAGAAAACCCCAAGTGAAGTTACAAAGACTCTTCTCATGAAGAGTCGGACTTGACAAAAACAATCTGATGACAACAACAAAGCATTTACTATGTACCAAGCACAAACACCGGACTAAGTGCTTTGTAAATATCTCATCTCATCTTCCCAACAATTCTGGGAGGTAGGTGCTATCATTTCCCCCAATTTACAGTTGAAGAAACTGAGGCAGACAGGGTAAGTGACTTACTTGTCCACATAGCAAATTTGAACTCAGTTCTTCCTGACTCCAGGCCCACTGAGCACCCACTGTGGGGCCAGAAAGTCCCAGAATGGGTACCCTGGAAACCTGAGGGAACTTCATCAGGAAGCAGCCAAGACCAGTGCTATGTTATATAGACTAGTGCTCAAACATGGACAGCATGGGTCCAGAGGTGCTGATCTCCCTAACACTCTGTCCTGAGAAGCCAGGAGATCCATCCATCGCACTAAACCAGAAAGATCTGGGCAATATAAACCTGAGTAAGTAGAGGTTAGCAAAAGATACAAGGAATCCAGGATAAGACCAAGCAGGGCACATCACAAAACCCAAGAGTATAGCAATGGATAGAACCTGCTCCTATTTTAGGCACCAAAGCAAGAAGAGATGAGGACATTTTTTAGAAATCATTCAATGTCAAAAATTATTTCAAATTCAACTTCATAAAAACTGCAGGCAGCAATTCCAAGGAAAAGGTGTATTTTCTACAAAGACTACATGAATAACTAGAAGAAATGAAGCAAGAAATGAACAAAAATACAAGCTCTAAAGGAAAGAAAGGGAGGGAGAATAAATAGCTTAGAAGAAAAAAATGGTTAATTTTACCTAAGAAATGGACTCCTTAAAAATTAAGTAGAACAAATAGAAATCATTGACTCAATGGGCAAGTAAAGAAGTATTAGAACATTATCAAAAGACTGAGAAAACAGAAGAAAATGTAACATATTTGATATCCAAAAAACTGACCTAGAAAACAAGAGAGGAAATAAACATTTAAATACCATCTACTAAGTGCCAGACACTGTGCCAATAAGTACTTTACAAATATTATCTCATTTGAACCTCACAATAATCCTGCATGGTAAATAATGTTGAAACCACCTTTTTACAGGTGGTTGAGGAAAGTAAGGCAAATAGAGGTTTAGTGACTTGCCCAGGGTCATGCAGCTAGTAAGTGTCTGAGGCTGGATTTGAACTCAGAAAGATAAGTCTTCCTGAATCCAGACCCAGCAGTTTATCCACTGCTTTATAGTAGATAGGTCAAGGAAAGTTTATTTAAGAATTATTGGGTCCCCTGAAAAATATGGTTAAAAAAAACCCTGGACACTATATTTCAAGAAATCATCAATAAAAACTGCCCAGATCTATTAGAGATAGAGGGTGAAATAAAGACAGAGTCCACCAATCACTTTCTGAAAGGAAACCCAAAGGAAAACTTCCAGGAACATAATAGCCAAAATCCAGGCCTCCCACATCAAAGAAAAAAAATATTGCAAGCATTTAGAAAGAAATATTTCAAAAACCAAAGAATCATAGTCTAGATCACACAAAGATCTTGATATATAATATTCCAAAAGGCAAAAGATATAGGCTTACAACAAAAAAATAACTTGCCCTACAAAGCCGAGTATAATGCTACAGGCAGCAAAACCAAAAATGGGTCTTTAATGGAATTGAGAACTTTTGTGCATTTCTGATGAAAAGATCAGAGCTGGATAGAACTTTGAAATACAAACACAAGAATCTGGGAAAGCCTCGAATGATGAAGGTATTTGGTCGACTGGAAGCTGTAAGATGATATAGTACAAACATTCTAATGAGAGAAGAAGTAGTAAATGCCCCTCTAGAGTTTAACATCTTCAAAGAGATAAAGAAGAAAAACAGATGGGACAGCTAGGTGGCACAGTGACCCTGGAATCAGGAGGACCCGAGTTCAAATTTGGACTCAAACACTCGACACTTACTAATTGTGTGACCTTGAGCAAGTCACTTAACCCCAATTTCTTTGCCTTTGTCCTCCAAATAAGCAAAAGGAAAAAAAAAGGAAAAACCGAGGTCCTTGGTTGGGGAGGGGGCATTGATCGATTGATTCTGTTTTGAGGGCTTAAGAGAGGAAAGAGAAGGAAGAATAAAAACTATTGTGGACTGGTTTATTGGGCTACGTGAGACAAGTATGCAATCATGGAGGATAGCATTTATTCTTATCTGAAATAAAGGAGAATTGAATACACGTACTAATAATCTGGAATTAGGAATGCAAAAATATGTCCAACCCAACCCAGAAACAAGCAGTGATGGAAGAACGATTAAGATGGGGGATGAAACAAAAGAGAGGAATGACTGCAAACAAAACAATTTTACTAATCCTGAAGAATTAAAAGGGAGGAAAGGAACTAGAATCTAAGCAAGTAACTTAGATTACTAGTTAAAACAAGTAGGAAATGGTTGAACAAATTGCATGTGAATGTGATGAAATATTATTGTGCCATAAGAAATGATGGAAAAGATTATTTCAGAGAATCCTGGCTGATGCAAATTGATCCAGAACAAGTGAGCAGAATCAGGAGAATTTATTTATACCAGATTAATACCAGATCAACCACAATGTGAAGAAAATAACTTTTAGAGACCAGAACTCTTAAATGCAATGAGCATGTCTCTGAAAGACACAGGAAGTGGCATGATACCTACCTCCTGACCAAGGGTGATGAACACAATGTGCACAATGTGTCCAAACAATTTTGAATACGGTCATGTATGAATTTGTTTTGTTTGACTCCGTTTATTTGTTGCAAAGGTTTATTTCACCTCTTTCTTACTTTCAGTTAATTGAAGGTGGAGGGTCAGAGGGAGAAGGGAGATTAGCAATAGTTGTGCAAAAAAAAAGCCATTGTAACTTTTTCTTATTAACTCAAAGGAAAAAATAGGAGGAAGTTCAGAAAGTACAAAGTTCAAAAAATAAAGTGTAGAATTTCTTTTATATACTTTAAAAATACAATGTGAAAGAGATTAATAATTTTATATGGAATCTTCTTTGTTCTGATGTGTATTTTTTGGTGCTTAAATTCAGGATAAAAAAATTTTTAATAAAAATAATAATATCCTTTTAAAAAAACATATATTATTAATGAAACATTGGCCCCATCACCCTAAGGCAACTATGGAAAAGTTAGCACTTTCACTCCCCAAAAGAAGCTTGATAGACATTCTTAGTATACAATAAATGGATCAAAAACCTACAGAAAAATAGACATCACATCACCACATAATAGGAAAAGTTAGTAATATGAATGTGCCATTGGATTTGTCAAATAGAGTTCATGAAACACCTAAGATCTAAGAGTGGAATCAAAAGGCCCTACATGGGTGATATACATGTGAACTCAGTCAACAAAGAAATATAAGGAAAATAATGACATTGAATGGCTTTTGGAAATCAAGGGGTTCATTATGGCAATTCAGGACTAGGTTATTGCCATGTGAACCTGCATAGGGCCATCCTTAAGGAGTATAGACTTAGTAATCAATGTACAGTATGCAAAGAAACAATGGGGACTGAGAAACACACCCCTTTGGACTGTAAGTGTCTAGCTCTTCCCAGATACATAGCAAAACATGACTTGGTGACTAGAATTATACTTCAGAAGCTTGTTATACAGTTCACTGGATTTACATACATGATTCTTAGAAGAAAATGTGAGGCTGAAAAGACTCTGCAACACTGCCCCACTTAAATCCAACCCCCCAATGTCACTGGTCCTCTTCAAAAATGAAGGACAAACCCCAAAATACAGTTCTCAAGATAGCTTGGCCAACTTCACTAAGGTACTAATACGGAAACTAGATTATTATTACAAACCTGCCCACAATTACCAGGACATAACATTGATTCACAAAACGTTTATAATAGATATCACCACACTCAGTACTCAGAAATTTCAAGCTGCATAGAGCAAATAGTTCATAATATACAGACACCCAATCCAGAAGATCAAAATCATGTGGGAACAGTGACCTGCAGAGAATGAACTCTAGAGTCTAATACTTGTATGCGACTAGAAAAAGCAACTCTTTTACCCCTTGTACAGAATAGCTGCTATTTTTTTAAGCTTGTCAAGATTATTCTGTATATGTCTCTGTGATTCTTAGGTGCCCTCCTCTTCTGTCCCAAAATAGTACGTTGGAAAAAGGGCTGAACAACTTTTTTTTTTTCCCATTTGAAAGGACAATGGATTGTCCTTTCTTTAGGACAAAGAATTTAAAAGAATAATAAGTAGGATAGCTGCTTATATCAGAACTGTTTTTATCAGAACCCCAGTGAGGAAGATGAGAAAAATGAGATAATAATTTTTTAAAAGAAGGAAGAAGATTGATAAAGATTACCAGTCAAAAACCATGCAATTAGAATGTGATGCTGAATGTGATCAAAAGTGATTTACCTCTGAAGTGATGAAACCAACAAAGTGGTAAAGATCTAAGAGTGGAGTCCAAAAGCCCCCCTTTGGATGACATTAGCATGACCTCAGTCAACAATATTTTAACAAAGAAGCATTGAAAAAATGACTGAGTCATTTGGTGGATTTGATTATGGAAATGAAGAAGTTTATAGTGGCAACTCAGGACTAGGTCACTGCCATCAGAAACTACAAAGGGGTTATTTTAAGGAGCCCAGACTTTACAATCAATGCAGATAATACAGGAAGGAAACAGTGGAGATTGCACAACATATCACTGCAGGCTGTAAAAGGTTAACACCTGCCAAATATCTAGCAAGAAATGACCTGGTAGCTAGAGTTATACTTCAAAAGCTCACTGTATTTCATGGAACATGACAAATTCTCATGTTAGAAATACAAATCTCAAAATAACCTCAAGTTCAGTCAATAAAACAGACTAGAACTTGACCATTATCACAGACTGAATTTCTCCCTGCAATCACTTGGACCTAGCCTTGCTCCATAAAAGCTTAAGAGGGTTTTAAATAGATATTACCATCCACAATACTCATAATTTCCAAGCTATGTGAGATGAAAACTTTTCAAAATATGGAAGCTGTAGAAGAAATCCAAATCATGTATCAATAGGATGGGGTACACATATCTTCCCTGTTATCCTGCCTGCTGATAGAACTGTATCAAGGATGCTTTCAGTGAAAGCCTGACAAGCTAGCTTACATCCTAATAGTTTTGTACAACTACAAAAAGGAGTTAATTTACCTACCTATCCAGTAGTCCATACAAATAGATATAGATATATAGACACACACACATATTTAATAGTGAGAATGCCATAATGGCCAAGATCATTTCTATCTGAATCCCATTGAAAAAGATGCGACTATAACAATAGTAGTAATTATAGCAACATATTTCTATAGCACATTGTTTATAAAGTGCTTTCCTCGAAACAACTATGTAAGACTAATTGCATAAATACTATCTCTATTTTATAGATTAGAGGACCAGAGACTTAGAAGATGTGCCGTAGTCTCAGTAGTAATGGTGCTTTACCCAAAATTCAAACCCACATTTCCAGACTGCAGATTGGGCCCTTTTTCCCACTGTACTATGCTGGTAGGAGGGGCATGGGGTATGAGGGACCTAGGACTCAACACAGACAGATGGAAAACAATGGGGAAGAAAGGTAGAGACTATCAGACAGGCACCCCCCCCCACCACTTCTAAGTCTCTCCCTCAGGGTTCAGGGACGCCTTCCTCTGCCTCGGGTCCTCCTCTCACAAGACCCCTTGCTCCTCTACACCCAGATGCCTGGAGCTAGAGAAAGACAATACAGCTAGAGAGCTGGTGATGATCCTGAGATTAAGAGACATTCAACCCCTCTCTTCAAGTCAGCCACAGAGTCAGCCCTCTTGAATACCCCACCCCAAACCCCTCTCTGATCTTCTCACTTTTATGCCACTCTCCATTCAGACTGTCCTGGGGGAACTTCCTCTACAAAAGACTAGAACTGAGGAGGAATAGGATAAAGGCGAAAGGCAAATTGTCTGGGATTTTCTTCACACGGGGTTTGGACCATTTATTTCCATGCCACTGACAGCTGCTTCCTCCCTTCCTGCCTAGCCCTAGTGCAGATCCACAGTTCTTACCCATGACCTTTGACTTCTCCTAGAACAAGCCACCAAGCTTTGTAAGCTTGCTTAAATCCCTCATGACCCTCCTTCCAGGTCTCATTGCTGCCTCCTCTCACCCCCTTTAATCACCTCACACATATTTATGAGTGCATTGAGTGGGCATCAGAGAAGTGAAGTCGGGTCTGTCACTTGCCCTCTGAGTCTTTCTCCCCAGCTGTAAAATGGGTGGACTGAGATGTGTCTTCTCTTGACCATCCCTGCTGAGGAAACTTGAGAGGCTGTACAAGTATGCAGACAGCAGTTTTGCTCCCTCTCTGGAAAGTCAGGGTGCATGTGACCAAGACCCCCTTACACACACACACACACACACACACACACACACACACACACACACACACACACACATCCTATACACACTCTGTTCCCATGCCCTTTTTTGCTTCACTATACCAAAATGCTCCAAAAGCCTCCAGAATTCAGTATAAAATAAGCTGTTATACCCAGGGTCCCCGGGCGAACACTATCATTCTGGGATCTTGGCCCAGAGATTCGGGCCATACTGCGCCCTCCAGGTCAGGCTTATGACTGCATTGCCTTGTCATGAACACAAAGCCGTTGTTCTTGCCTGACCTGTGACCTTTGATCCTCTCCAGGACTAAGCCAGCAAACTCAATTATTCCCAAGATTTCCCTGGACACTTAAAAAGCATGTAGGAAAGCCAGAGGATGGGGCCCAATATATGGTGGATGAGATAGAACGCTATGGTATCCTGTCCCTGGCAGATCATATGTTGACAAAGGGAAGGGATATTATGGCAAGAAGGGAAATTCATACCCATTTAACCACCTCCCGTCCCCTCAGCTGGAGAGAGCTGGGTTTAGATTAAATGGGGAATAACCCCAAATCACACTTCTGACCTAAGGCTGGCCAACACAGCTACTTATTAAAGATTCTCTCCAGATTCCATCCCTAGTCCACCTCCAAAACATACACCTGCAAATTAAGGTCACACCTCATCTTGTAATCTGGTGACACCTTGTGGTAGTAATGAGAATTGCCTGCCCCTATTCGGCTCTCAACCAGCAAAAGACTAGAATTAAAAGGACTGGAACACGGCAGCTTAGCTTGTTTGGTTCTGGAGGACCTTCCCACTCTTCAAAGGGTAAGTGGTATTCCCCAAAGGCAGACATATCAGAAAATTTTGAAAGTATAACTTCTTATTTGTTTGAAATGATTAAGAATGACAAACAATTTTGAAAGATTTAGGAACTCTGATCAACATAATGACCAAACGTGATGTCCAAGGACTGGTGATAAAACAGGTGCTCTCCTCTTGATAGAGAAGCAAAGGATTCAAGAGCACAGGTTGAGGGGTTTTTTGCATGGCCAATTCAAGATTTTGTTTTTGCTTGACTATACATGTTCTTAAAAGGGTTATTTTTCCCTTGCTTTTTGAATGCTGGGGGTGGGGGGAAGGAGAGAGGGAGAGAATGTAGACATTAAATTAAATTAAATTTAAAAAAAAAATAAAGTGCAGTTCCTTGTTTACCATTCACTTTGGGTGGGAATTGGTGGAAGCCTTAAGTGATCTGAATAATCCTACCCATAAGTTTAAGAAAGATAAGGCCTTAGGATTGCATTGATATAGAGAATTCCCCCCATGAGGAAAGCCCTCCCACTAATGGAGGTTGGCACCTTTACTGCACTTTTGGTCTTAAGAAAGATACTTAGAGCATTGTGAATTGACTTGCCCAGGGTCACACAGCTGTCCTGTGTCAGGTGCAGGAATCAAATTCAGGTCTTATGGGTTAGATCTCTATGTACCATGCCTTGATGCTTCTATAACAAAGATAATTGTGTAGAAAGTGGAGGAATCCTTTCAGTTCTCCAACCTGTTCCCTCAGGAGAAAAGGTGTGATGGGAAAAAGCCATCAAGATTTGAAGGCACTATGTCTGTGCCTCTGCTAAGATCTCCTGAGAAGTTGGAGATTTTTCTGTTCTTTGGACAAACTTCTGTGCTGCCAGAGGTTGTCAGGAAATAGAAGCTGTGATGACATTGAGAATAACTGTGTCTCCCCAGACAAGGAAAACTCTGGAGTTTTTATCCTTGTGCGTCTAAAGGCTGAGAAATATTGACTCCTTGTTTTGCAGATCTTGGTTTTACCTGGCCAAAAAAACCCTGAATAGGACTACTACAAATGTAAGCAAGTAGCTCGATGCTGCCTCTGCTGGTGGAAGGGAAGAGCTACAACAGAATAAGCCTTGACATGTTTTGGAAGACACTTGTGGCACAGAGAACATAGGAGCGTAATGCTTTCTTCCCACTCTGCACTCCCCGCCTTTTAGCTTTGCAGAAACCTAGTGGGAACATCAAGGAACTTCAGGAAACCATTCTTGGATTCTCCGGACGAGTGAGGTACCCCAGGACACAACTTCCTGTGAGTGATGACCATTGTGACTGGGAATGACTTTAGATCTTGGAAAACAAGTGGTTCCCTTTTTTTAGTTCTCAAAGGTTATGTATTATTTTCTTTTATTATGAACTTAGTACTCAAAAAAGGGAAGTAAGGTTCGTATATGGGGGAGGGGGTTCTGCCTACATTTTTCCAGGTTTCTCTTCTCAAGCCAGAGAAATAAGAAATGTCTCAAAATGTATTCTGAATCTAATGCTGTTATGCACTGTGGTTATGCATTAAGGTTTAGCTACAAAAATGGCTTCATGATTGTCAGAGGACTGTTTACAAAATGCCACTGGTTTGAAGGAGACCACACTGAGCTGAAAGGATTGTAGATCTAGAAGGGCCTTCAGGGGCCATCTAGTCCACTCACTTTACAGATGAGGAAACTGAGGCCAAGGTAGGTGAAGTGATTTGCCTGAAGTCACACAGGTAGTAAGCCTTGGAAAAGAGATTTGATGCCAGGGTCCTCGGGACTCCAGAACCAGTATTTGTTTGTTTTTTCCCCGTTGTACTATGTTAGCACTACTGAAAAAGACCTTCTGGGAAGATGTATCCCCTGAGCTGCTCAGGAGGGAGGTGAATACAATGTGCTCCCGTTAGGAGTCTTCGGAGGCTAGAACACAGGGTTCTTAGTCTGGGGGTCTGTAAACATTTTTTAAAAACATTTTGATAATTGTATTCCAATATAATCAGTTTCTTTTATAATCCTTCTATTTTATGCATTTGAGAACATAATTCTGAGGAGTCCATGGAAGCTTCACTAGACTGCCAAAGGGGTCCATCACACACACACACACACACACACACACACACACACACACACACACCCTGCTCTAGAGCCTTCCAAATTTCCAGGGGTAGGACATAAGAGCAGTATCAAACAATCACAAAAATCCTTGTCCCCAGACTTGAAGTTCTTGAGTTTTATTCTAATCCTAAGCAGTTTCTTGACTTGTCTTTCATAACCTGTCTTGACTTACAGTCATATTCATGCCAGACAGGTGTAAAATTTGAATTGAAGAAGAATCATTACAACTATCCTGCATTTCTCACCTTTGTACTTATTTAAAATGTGAGCTCCTGGAAAGCAAGGACTCCTTTTTTTTTTTTTATTACCAGGACAAAGCCTACTGGTTCATGGTAAGCACTTAACAAATACTTGATTGATTGGTTGATTGGTGGATTGATTGGAGAGACCCACTCCTTCAAGGACAGGCAAGCTGCATTACCTATGCACGGCCATTAGAGTGAAAGAGGGTCTTCTTAACCCTTAGAGGGGCCAGATTTCCAGAAATATGGGCACACAAGCCCTAGACTCAGGCATCATAACTGCCCCTCGAAGGCCTAGGAGGAAGTTGCTATTTCTACACAGTTTCCCCAGAGAAATCTGAACCCTGCCTGAATTTGCTAGAGATGCTGAGGGCCTGCATTGGATGGGATGCAAGAGTTAGAAATGGAAACCCCACCACCCCGCCCCTCACAGCCCAGGAGTGTTTGGAGGGCATGGCTAAATCACTCTGGGGAAGTGCTGAGGACCTTCATGTCATGTGGGCTAGTACATTGGGTAAGATGGAAGGAAGCTCTGTGTTCTCCAGGTGGTTGGGCATGCATTCCCTTGAACATCATTCATCCAGAGAGAGGGGAAATGCTCACTATAATAAGGCCTAGAGCTAGAAGGGAGTATACTAAGTCTGTGATTTTCCTTACTTGTGCCTAAGATAGGGGAGGGATAGCAGACTGGAAGACACCAGTGAGGGGAGTTGTTGATAAGTATCCTAGTGGTGAGAAAGAGAGAAAAAGACAGAGATAGGGATAGGGCTAGCTAGGTGGTGAGGTGAAGAGACCACCAGGCCTGGAGTCAGGAAGATTCATTTTCCTAAGTTTGAATCTGGCCTTAGACACAAGTCACTTAACCCTGTTTGCCTCAACTTCCTCATCGATGAAGGAAATGGCAGACCACCCTATTATCTTTTCTAAGGGAAACCCCAAATGGGGTCACAAAGAGTTAACAAGTTAGTCAGAGAGGAAATTTGGGAAGAAGTAGATTGTTCTTCATAGGTATCACCAAATGTTGAAATAAGGTAGATCAAGTATCAGGGAGCAATGGAAAGAATGTTGGATTTAGAATCAGAGGACTTGAGTTCTAATCTCAGCTTCACCACCTGGACCTCAGTTTCCTTGTCTGTAAAGTGAAGGAGGGGCAGGTAGATGGTGCAGTGAATAGAGCATTGGTCCTGGAGTCAAGAGGAACTGAGTTCAAATCTGGCCTCAGAAACTTAAAAACTAGCCATGTGACCTTGGGCAAGTCATTTAACCCCAATTGCCCTCCAAAAAAAAAAAGTGAAGGAGTTGTCATTGCAGATCTGACAGTTTATGATCTTAGCCCAATCTTGAGGTTTAACCTATGAAGAAACTGAGGCTCAGAGTGGGAAAGTGTCAATAGTAGTTAGCATTTGTACAGTGTTGTAGGATTTGTGATGTGCCATACAGCCTATGTGCAGAGGTAACACAGGGATGCAGAGGATTTGACCCAGGTCCTCTGAGTCCTGATCCTGCCCTGCTACAGAATACTGTCACCACATGCCAAGTGCATGCCAAGGATGGAAAAGTGGGAAACTGAGAGGAAGGCTGGCATCTTCAGGGTGAGAATGTTTGTGAGAATGCCCTCTGGGCCACTGCTGGGAGGGGGAGGAAATCCTTACCCACCGTGTCAGTAGATTTGAAAGTCTTGTGTAACGGAGACTGAATAGTAGCAAAACCGTGGACAATGAGACTGAAAGAACTGTCCTCTTCTCTCTCTCCTTCTTCCTCCACCACTTCTACGTCCTCCTCATTTTCCTGATGGGTCAGGCTTTCCTGTGGGGGGAACTGAGGGGTACAAGTTTCCAGGGGCTCTAAGCTGGAGGTGGGAGAAGTCAGATACTAGGATGGTAAATCATCAAGTAAATAGGACAAACTCACAGGACAGGTCCCCATACATGCAGGAAGGAATGAAAGTGCCATGCTTACAGTAGGAGCTTAATAAATGCTTATTGACTTGACTATCAAAACCGGGGGGGGGAGGGGGAAGTGACCTTTGACTTGTTGCTCAAAGCAAGTATAGTGGGGGGCAAGTCAACTGTGTGAGTGAGCAGAAGGGAAGAGAGGTCTGAGACCCAGTCATCGCCATTTCCCTTTTTTGCCCATTCATGGCCCCTCAGACCTTAGCTGTTGCTGGCTTCCGAAGCTGCTTGTACATGTTGAGGAGTCGATTCCATGGGGTTCCCTCGGCTTTTGCTGAGCCCAGTCTAAGGTCTTCTGTGGAAAGAAGTGCCCATCACAGCTGGACAGCCCCTGAGCTAAGGGCTGAAGGAGCAGGGGACAGGGACATGGGATATAGGAGGGTAGGGACCATAAGTCCTATACTAAGTCCTACTTAGGAAAGGAAGAGGTCCTTTAAACTCTGCTATCACCTGTCTTTTTTTAAAAATCATTTAGTTACTCTTCATTTTTCTACACAAATAGTGCCCCTCTCCTTATCCCCTGAGAGGACGGGACTCCTATCATTTGCAGTCTTAGGAAATGGGAACGGAGATTTGTTTTCTATAATTTGCCCACTGCTAGGTTTCTGCATCGTTTACCTTTTGGTATCAAATATCACCCCCTCCCTAGGACAGCCAAGACCCTCCCCCCGCCAAAAAAATGGAAAAAAATACAAAGCAAACAGTTCTAGCCCCTGTGTCTTCTCTCCCCCTTCCCCACCCCCACTAGCTACCTCTACTCACTCTGGAGTAGACTTTCCTTCTCTTCTTCTGCTATGAAGGTTTCTTGGCTGATCTCCAAGGACCCCATGGCCATGGGGAGGCTTTCATCTTCCCTGCACATGGCCTGGGAAAAATGCCCCCTGATCCCAAAGCACAATTAGCAAACTGGGATGGAAGTGCGGATAGAGGATTGTAATGAAAAGACAGTGGAATGGATTAAGAGGAGGGAGCAGAGAAGGCATAGATTGTGTTCACCGAAACCCCTAAAAAACCTTCTCCCACAGTTGTCCTCCTCCTGTCTGTGGACCCTTTGGTACAGGGATCAAAAGAAGCCTAAATTTTCCTGGTGAGAGCCATAACCACACAGTCCAGCTACACCCAGATTCCCACTTTGTCTACATCTGCTTCAAGAGTCTCTTTTTTGGGGGGTTGGGGGGTAAGCAGGGAGCTGAAAAGAATGCTACCCTCCAAGAAAAGATCAAGAAAATTAGGGATGGTTGTTTAAGTCAAGCTAGACCCAAGATGGGCCATTGACTCTTCAAAAACTGTCAATGACAAACCAGGGAGACAGGACTTTGAGGGCTAGAGTTGGAAAAGCTTTAGCAGACTCAGGAAACAAAGAGAAACTGGTGGGGAAATGGAGAGGTTTAAGCTAAGTGTCAGAGAGTTGCCCAAGTTCCCCTGACCCTCAAATCTCTTTTGCTCCTCTCAGACCACTCAGATTCCCTCAAACTCCCCAAATATTCCATCCTTCCTTACCTGCCTACAATACTCATATCTCCTGATGCTTCTCCAGCTTCTTCTTCCTCCTCTTTCTCCAATTGGTCAGTGGGTAGGACCTGTCCTGCAACTGCCAGTGCCAGCTTCCCCTCAGGGCCCTGGACTCCATCCTCTTGGAGTTCAGATGGGACATGGATGCCAGAGTCTCCCATCCCCAGCCCTGCTATGTCCATCTGGTGATGGGATCCCTTAGGTCCTGGCAGGTGGAGAGCATGAGACATCTTGGCCTGAAGGACCAGTTCTTCCTGGCCAGGACATGAGGCGTCTTCCATGCCCATTAGTGGGATGACATCCTGTTCCCAGACCCTGCTTAAGACCAGGGCTTGGTCAGGGTTGTGGTGACTGCTTTTACCCCCTACTAGGCTCCGGAAGAAACGGAGAACTGAGGAGCGGCTGGAGCTGGGAGTTGCTGGGGCTGGGAGCTCCATCCCTGATAGGAAGATGAGATAATGGTTGAATCAAAGAGAAGGAGCTGAGAGATGGATGGCTGCTGCCACACAGATCCAACTGCTTAAGAACAGGAGGGAGTTTTCAAATTTAAACCTCTAACTGGAACCTTCCAGAGATTCCAGAAGCTTCAGGGCATGGGAGGGAGAGGAGAGGGATAAGAGGTTAAGGATAGGCCAGAGGAGCATAAGGGGAGGTACCTGGAATTTAGGGAAGCATCTGAGGGATGGATAGATAGGTAGATAGATAGATAGAAGACTGGAAGTATGAAGGGAGAGACAGAAAAATTATAATTAGAGGAATAGAGGGATAGATGAGAGATGGAGGGATGGATACAGACAGAAAGATAATGGACAGATGGATAGATGATAGATTGATAGGTGGATAGTGTTGACCTTTTGAAAAGGTTTGGTTAAAGGAGACAAACAAATAGTAATATAAAAATTACATTATTTATTCATTATTCATTAATTATTATTCCCTTAAAGCTAGCAGTACTTGAGCTAGGAGTGCAGGACAGAAGTCCTGACTGATGAGCAGAGGAATCCTGAGACTTTTTATACATTTTTAGAGCCATCCCAATTCAGGACAACCATGTCACAAAACTTCATGACTTCTGTTTGTTTGTTACCATCTATATGGAAACAGAGTTCCTTGGTTGTACATGCAAATTGATAATGACCAGAGAAGGGTCTATTTACATTTTATAGACTCAGGATGTCTGTTTTGCTTTCATGTGGAGTAAGTCCCAAGATAAGGGGAATCTCACCTCTGGTCTTTGAAGTTGCTAACAGGGAAAGGCATTTTTAAATCAACCAAAGCAGTTTGTTTGATTAATTCAGACTTTGGCCATAATATGATATTTAATGATTATCAATAGATAGATGTATCAATAGATGGTAGACAGATTGATTAATAGATGATAGACAGAGTCATGTAGTGAAAGGAACACTGCATTTGGGAACAGGAGTCCTGGATTTGAATCCTGTCCCCAATCCCTAATGCCTTTGGATAAAATCACATCATTTCTTTGCACCTCAGTTTTCCTATCTGTTGAGTGGGAGGTACCACTATAACATTAGTACCAACTGTATCACATAGGTGTTATGAGGGAAAAGTTTTCACAGGGTCATAGATTTAGAGCTAGAAAGGATTCAGAGATTTCAGTATCCTTAAGGCTAGACGAGAGTTACTTTTTCAAATCATACAGGCCTGAGTAATTGCTAGGATTTTAATTCAGATTCTTTTTACTCCAAATTCAGTCTTCTTTCTTTTTCAAACTTATTTTTAACTTTTTAATTTTAATTTTTAAAAAAATATAGTCTTCAGGCGGCTAGGTGGTACAGTGAATAGAGCACCGGCCCTGGAGTCAGGAGGACCTGAGTTCAAATCCAGACTCAGACACAACACATAAACTAGCTATGTAACCTTGGGCAAGTCACTTAACCCCAATGCCCCACCCCCGCAAAAAAAAAAAAATTATAGTCTTCTTTCTACTATGCCTCCCACTTAACAGTTAGGAAAGTTAAAGTGATTTTATCTAAGGTCATTAGGGATTGGGGACAGGATTCAAACCCAAGTCTTATAATTCCAGATCCAGTGTTCTTTCCACTACATGACTCTGTCACTCATATATGTTGATCAATGGATCAGTCTGTCTGTCCATCTAGCCATAGGATTTTAGCAATAGCACAGATCCCTCAGAACTTTTTTTCCTTACCTATAAAATAGGAGAAAAATATTCACAATATAGAGGACAGAAAGTGCACTTGAAGGAACAAATGCTGGATTTGAAGTTGGAGAACTCAAGGTTGAATTGCTCTATGCTACTTACTAGTCAGTCGATAAGTATTTATAAAGTGCATCCTATGTGTCAGGCACTGTACTAAGTGATGGAGATACAAAGAAGCAAAAGCACAGTTCCTGCCCTCAAGGAGCTCACATTCTAATGGGTGGACAAACGCAAACAATTGAACACAAGACATATACCAAGTAGGAAGGAAACAAGCATTTAAGGGCTTACTGTGGGCCAGGCATTGTGTTAAGTGCTTTTAAACATTCAGTCATTACACTTGTATCCAACTCTTCATGACCTCATGGTCACTCCTTCTCCAGCTCATTTTACAGATGAGGAAACTGAGGCAAACAGGGTTAAGTGACTTGCCCAGGGTCACACAGTTACTAAGTGTGTGAAGCCAGATTTGAACTCAGGAACTCAGAGAACTTTGTATTTGATCTTGAAGGTAAAGGGGAACCACTGGAGTATATTGAAGAGAAGTGACATCGTCAGATCTGTACTTTTTTAGGAAAATTGGCAGCAGAGTAGGGGATGGATTCAATGGAGAGTGGGGAGCCTGGAGCCTTCAAGGTCCCTGGGTGCAGCCTTCTGACTGAATCCAAGTTTTACAGAACAAATGCTTTTATCAAGGGGATTTGTTCTGTGAAGTTTGGATTCAGCCAAAGGGCTGCACTTGAAGACCTAGAGGGCCACACTTGGCCTTGAGGCTGCAGGTTCCCCACCCCTGGATTAGAGTAAAAAGAGAGACATGAAATAGGGAGGGCAACCAGAAAACCATTCAGATAGTCCAGAATTGAAGCAACAAAGCCTGCACCATGGTGGCAGCTGTGTGAGTGGAGAGAAGGGGACATATACAAGAGATATTGTGGAGGAAGAAACAAGACTTGGCAGCCAATTGGATGGGAGGGATGTGTGAGGAGTTAAGGGCAGCTCTGAGACTGCATGCTTGAATGACTGGGAAAATGGTAGTGCTTTCAACAAAAATAGGGAAGTTAGAAAGAGGGAAGGGTTTGTGGGAAAATAGAATGAGTTCTGTTTTGTACATATTTTGTTTGAAATCTCTATGGGACATCTAGTTCTAGATGTCCAGGAGGGAGTAGGCGGTACAAGACTGGCACTCCCGAGAAAAGCTAGAGCTGTATGTAGAGAACTGAGGATCACAGAGCTGAGATGATCACTGAACCCATGGAAGCTGATAAGTAAAGGGAAAAAACAAGAGATCACATAACAGAGCCATGGGTGATGACCTGGATGGAGGAGAGAACCATGCCATGAAACTCTATCTGGGAAGAGAGGGTGAACGGGGAGCACTTGTGACTGATCAAGGGTTCAAGAATCCGGAAGCATCCGTGTGTCTGGGAAGTAGAACGGGAAAGGGGATTTGGTAAGATGAGAAAATGGAAAGTGAGGGTATTTGAGGGAATATTATGATGAAGTCCCCTAACATGAGGGCAGGAGTTGGGCTAGAGAGAAAGACCATGTGAGAACACTAAACCAGTGTTCTGGGAGTCAGTAGGTAACAGCTGTCAGAATCTTCAGTGGGTGACAAATTTGGATTGAATAAACCTCAAAGGAGGAGAGGTTACTGAGTGATAGTGAGAGAGGAAGTCTGGAATTGGCAGTGGGGAGCAAGAAGTTTCCCAGCTCTCCAATCACATCCAGTTGTTGGGGGGATGTGGAGCATGAATGAGTGCTCAGTGTTCAGAAAGAGTAATTAGTTATGTACTGAATTAAAGAGAAAGTGTGGATTAGTGCAGAGAGAGCTGGGCTCCAGGTTCAGATCTAGTGTCTGACACATACTGGCTATGTGACCAAGAATGACTCATTAAACTCTCAGAGTCCTGAGGCAGTTTGTTCCAGAGTAGGTACTAACATACAATGGTAGAGGGAATTTACTGGCCCATTTAAATCACAGGTCCAGACCCTCTTCCTTTTTGTGGATGTAATCTCTGTCCTGAAGCCTGCTGCTATGGGGGCTCTCCCATTATTGGTAGACAAGATGGCCCTGTCCTGAATGAGAAGTGAGTGGGGGTGGAGTTGGTGAGACGAGAGAGTTCAAGCTTTCACCAGTCTTTGAGTCCAACTTTGGGGACTCATCAACCTTTAAGACTTGGAGCATTGAATTGCTTCCATCAATTCTGGCTTCCAGCTCTAAGAGAGAAAGAAGATGGAAGAGGTTAATCCCACTTCAAATTGCTGAAGGAAAAGATTCTGGGAAGACATGACAGGAGCAGGCATGAGAGAAGCTTGCTACTCTAGAAGCTTCAAGGAGCCCCCTTGGGTTAGATCCAGGACCCTCCCTCTTGGGTGAGCTGAATTGCCCCTCTCCCAGTGGGAAAGCACCTTTACTCTGTATCATCTTGTATATATTCACCTATATATACCTTCTCTGAATATTGTTTTGCTATGATTTGAATAAACAGATTTCTTTGCTATTTGTTATATGTTTATTGTGGAAACAGTCAACACTTGTATATAGCTATTATATATATATATAACTTGTATATAGTTATTATACATATATATATAACTTGTATATAGCTATTATATATATAACTTGAGATTCCCTTTCCCCAAAAAAGGACAAAGTGATTAAAAGTTATATCAGACCTGGTTATATCTCCTAGATGAACAATATTTAAGGGAGCAGATAAATATGCGTCTAGCCTGGTACCCCCTTTCTCTGAGTAAAGCAGAGTGGTAGCCTTAGGCCCCAACCTCCTGCTTTCTCTCCTGGCAGGAATGAAATCCTAGAGATATCCATTCTTCCTCCCTCTGAAGCATAGGTCATGGGCCTCACTACAGGTGAGTCCTGCTACACATGTAGGGCCCTTTCTCCTTATACTATCCTTATGACCTTGGGCAAAGCATTTAAAATTCTCCCTGTTTTCTTCATTTGTAAAGTGACATCAAGAGGAGAACAAGATGAGCTCCCTAAGGTCCCCTCAGATTCAGCAAGGCTATGATTTGTGATGGTGAGCATGGATTTAAGTGACTTGCCCAGGGTTGTACCCACCATCCCAGGTACTTTTGCCTCTCTATCTCTCTCTCTTTTAAAGAGGCAGTTGGAGTTAAGTCACAGGATCACACAGCTAGTAAGTGTCCAGAGGCTGGACTTGAATTCAGTTCCTCCTGACTCCAGGATCTGTTCCCTATCCACCTTGCCACCTAACTGCTCCCACTACCTCTAAAGTAAAACACTTAATAAACCATAAAGCACTATAGAAAAATATAGCACTATTCTTATTATTTTCCCCTGCAAAATAACACATTTTATTATATAATGCATCATTTATTCATTTCATCTACATCTCAAATGCACCTTAAAGTAATATATGTGTTATCTATTATTTATTTAATTTATTCTTTTCCCTCCAAAACTGGGAGGCAAGGACTCAGACTTGTGTCCCCATACAGCTCAGGCACAGCCCCTCGCCCACAGAGGAAGGTCAGTGAATAGATCTCTTGACCGCCTGAAGGAAGAAGAGGCTGAGAGATGGTCTGAGGGTGAAGCAGCTGAGTCTGGGACAAGGAGAATTACGGATTCCCTCTGACTGTTTCTCTGGCCAGATCTGAAGTCCTGGGCTGGGAGCCAGGGGAAGGGGGGATGCTACCCAATGGTGGCTGGGTGGGCCTTCAGCCTGCCTGCCCTCCAGCTCCCTCTGCACTGAGATAGGAGGCTGGAGCTATCCCTACTAGGGGGATGCAAGCCAGTAGCCATCAGGGCGCAGCTGCTCCCAGAAAAGGGGCCTCTAGAGGGAGCTCACCGGCCCCCGCTCAGCTCCACCTCGACTCTATGATTGGACCCGAGCTGAGCAGGAAAGAGAAGCGTCTGGGAGCAGGGGGATGGACTGACCCATTGCCGCCTGCTGCTGCTGCTGCTGCTGCCGCTGCCGGTTCCTGCAAGCCGGGGCCTTAGGGTTTCTGTTCCTGGGGACACAGGGGCAGCGGTCCCAGGGTGAGTCCCATCCCACCTCTCCCAATCCTTTATCACCTGGGACACTAGGCACTGAGCCGTGTGCCGTCCACACCCTATGCAGGATCTGCTGCTGGGTTGTGAGAGTTGGACTGGAAGATTCCCTTCCCAGGATATAGGGATTACCCTTCCCTGGCCCAGCTTGGGCCAGTACAGCTGACCCCATGGCTGTGCATTTAGGACCCTGCCCACCAGCTCTCCCCTGCCTGGGCTCTGGCCTGAGTCGGGGTTTCTTTGGGCAATCTGCCTGACTTGCATACCCTCTGGCTCCAAACTTGTGAGACTCTCAGAGTTGAGGCCTCTGGGTCTGTTTGATAGGGAAGCCAAGAAAAAGCAGAGCAGAAACTTGGGGTTCTTTTCCATGGAAGCCACAGAAAGCCCAGGTTAGTGGGGGTTGAGTACCCCTAGCTGGGCACCTCTCCCCTAATGTTGCTTCCTAAGCTGCTCTGAATCCAAGGGAAAAGAAGTGTTGATGTTAAGTAGGGACATTCTGAGACTTTGGGGCCAAGACCTCCCCTGGCCCCCAAAACACCCTCTTAAAAATCAGAGCTCCTAGCTTCCCTAGTAGGGAAAAGGGTGATATTTCTGGGCAGCCACTGAATCTGAAAATGCTCCTTTCTAATCATGATGGAGTCCTGAGTCTTAGGGCCTTGGGAATGAAAGCATGACACAGAATCCTGGGGAGACCCTCTGCTCCTCATGGGATATCAGATTTAGAGACCAGTAGATTGGGGAGGAGAAGAGAGGAGAGAGAGCCTTATCAAAAGGTGTTACAAACTTCTCTGGAGCAGAATAGGGGTGGGTGTGCCAGGCAAAGGTCTGTTTTAATGAGGCCTAGCTCTGATATAACTCCCCTGATCTCAATGTACTTCACAAATAAAGTGTATGTTTGGTCTGGGTAGGTGACAAAAGTGATCATAGGAAGGGGAGAAAACTGAGACTCCCAGGCTCTTGGTCCCCTAAATTAGGGTACCTTAGGGGGTGAAATGAGAGGGGGACTCCTAATTATGGCCCTTGGCCCAAAGGAGGCAAGCATAGGCAGTAGACAGAGCCCCATTTATGGACTAAGAGGACCAGGATACAGATCCCAAGTCGATGACTACCTGGGTGACCTTGGACAAATCCCTTAGATTCGATGAGTTTCAGTTTCCTCCTCTGTAAAATAAAGAGGTTAGTTTGCTGCCGGCTCTGAATCTAAGATCCTATGAAATAAGGACCTTCAGAAATTATGGCTTTGTTGGGGTGGGGCCTGGGGTTTCCTCTATAGATTGGCCCCTGAGTTTACAAGAAAGAGGGGAGAGGTAAAGGTTTGGTGTGATGGAGTCCATGAACGAATAGAGCAAGGCATAGAGGAAAAGACTAAACTGAAAGTAAATTGTCTCAATTTCAGGAAATTCTGTCCCTTCCCCCTTTGGGGTCCAGAGAGTAGGGTGCTAAAAGGCAGGGGGAGGGGGAAGAGGAAACATAGGATGAGTGAGGAGGTGGTAAGCAGGAAGTTGACAAGGTGGTGGCACAGGTGCATGATGGGTGACATCAGCAGGCCAGGCAGGGTGGGGCAGCATGGGGAGAGCCCAGAGAAGCATTTTAGAGGGGTTCTTCCCTCCACCCTATCTAAGGCTTCCTAGCTGGTTCCATGGGCTGCTCTACAGAGCAGATACCCCCTAACCTCTCATTAGCAGGTTGGCAAAGTGACCCAGGGTCATGGGGATGATATTTAGGCCTGGCAGGGGAGCCCTGAAGATTCTCTGAGGGCTAAAGGAAGAGGCACAGAAACCCCACACTAACTACCTTCGGTTGCTTTTCTCATATCTTCAAACCTAAAAGAAATCACTGGACTTGGAAATCAGAGGGCCTGGTTAGGATACTTAGGGCTCATAGGACCCTAGGATTCACCTTCCTCATCCAACAAAATGGGTGATTATACTATTTGCCCTGCTTTTTCATGAGCTGTTTGTCAAACAGGAATTTGTGAACCATAAAGTGATATAGATAAGGAAGAGCGATCGATTGGAAAGATCACTAAATTTGGAGTTAGAAGAATAGAACTGGCTTCAAATCCTGCCTTGCTGTTTATTGTAGATGTCTTGGGACAAGTCACTTCCCCCTTGTAGGTCTCAGTTTGTTGTTGTTGTCATTTCAGTCATGTCGGACTCTTTGTGACCCCATTTGGGGTTTTCTTGGAAAAGATACTGGAGTGGTTTGCCA
>WOXC01008491.1:0-124333 GCA_011680675.1 Gymnobelideus leadbeateri | reverse complement strand
GGGGCCTCTCAGGTTTCCTGGCAGTCGGCAACCCTCCCTTCAGCATCACCAACCTTTCTGCCATCTGTATCAGGCTACTTCACTCTAGCCATGTAGTCCTGCTTCCCTGTGGCTAACAACTTATTTATTCTTTATCTCTGGACATTTTTCTGAAGTCATTTTTTCTCTCTTTGCAGGAGATCCCGTCAATACCATACTTTCCCCACAAGATGGCATACACTTCATTTTATTTTTCTTTTAAGAACTGATAACCAGGCATTAAAAGACACCATAATATACCAAAATGAGAACTGGAAGAACAATTGAAACAATGATAAAAAAAATTATAGAGAAAAGCAACTCTGAAGGATTTTAGGATCCTCATCACAATGCAATGATAAGAAACTGGGTCCTAGAGAGGTTCAAATAACATATACATTGTCCTATAGTTAGTAGCAAAATCAGGTTTAAAACCCAGTTCCCCAATTCCCTGCTTCATTTTTTTCACTTTTCTAAGAATTCTCACTATATCACACTGATATACCTATGTGGGAAAATAATTTAATATAATTTTTAATATAATTATTGAGCTGTTCCTATTAATAGACTCATATTACAGTTCAAGCTACACAAAGAGAAGTAACAAATATTACACTGTATAAAAATGAAGCAAAAATTCAGAAAATAATTTTCTATTGTCATATGGCTTAAAGATGGAAGATCTAGTTCAACTGTCTAATTTTAGGAGAAATGAAGTAATTTGCCCAAGGTCACAAAGCTTTTAAATGGCAGGTTCTACATTTAAACCCTGATTCTAAATTCAAGGCTCTTTCTATTAAGTCACATAGCCTCTGGTCAGATCTCCCTCATGCTCTGCTGGCCCCAGTAATAGACTGCTGAGCCATCTTGAAGATACAGGACACCTCAATATAGAATACACTGAACAAAAGCCCCGGGTTGGTGTTCATCTTCAAGCATTTTGAGAACAGGGGGTGGGGTTTCATTTCTGTCAGTGCCTGGCACAAAGTAGGGCTTAGGAAATGCTGGCTGCTGTCATTGTGGCCACTATGCTTACAGTAATAGATATCATGCTTTAGGGTCTGCAGATTGGCTTGTGAGAGCAAAGAGTTAAGTCAGAAATCTAAGCAATGAAGAAACAATGGAACCCCTGTTCTGCTTGCCACTGGCTAATCGTGCATTCTCTGAGCCATGAACTCTTGTCAACATAGCAATAATAGCCATCTGTGTAGAGATGTAAGCTCCTATTCTCTGAGAAAGTTTCTCAGACTCTGGACAAGGCCACGAGAGCAGACTCAATCCATTGGCAGAGTGAGCTGGAGAGTGAGTCAAACTCTTCACTCCTTCCCTTTTAATAATGAAAGATGGCTAGCATTGATATCATGGCCCTAAGGCTTGAAAAGCACTTTACATATGTTAACACATTTGATCCTCACAACACGCATGTAAAGTAGGTGCTACTATTGCCCAGGATAACACGGCTAGTTAAGTGTCTAAGGCAGGAGTCCAACTTTTTAGTTCCATCAACCAATGAAAATGCTCAAAGGTCCCAAAGTGAACATCCAGGAGTGCAGGTAACATAATTGATGACTGCCCTAGGATCTTAGGGAAAAAAGGAAAAGTGTTGATATGTATTAGAGATGGAATCTTTCCTTTAAAAGAAAAAAGTGAAAATTGAGAAGCTACCTTTGGTCTTGCCCCTTGAGACCACAGGAACTATGCTTCTCAAATAGTTGGTGGATATTCATCTTGAGAAGTAGATTAAAACAACCACAGCACCCCCTATCTCCGCTCTCCCACTTCTAGGCTTCCGCTGGGTATAAAAAAGAACATCCCATCAATAAACCTCAATAGGATATGTAAGTTTTGTGTGGGGGCCATCTTTCATCTCCCTGGTATGGCTACTGGCTTACCACAAAAAATCACTCATTTAGAAAGCATTCACAGCTAAATGGTAAGGAAATGGACAGGTGAGCTTGATCAACTTTCCTTTTCATTCAAAGCCTACTAAACCAAAATAAAACTAATTCACTTTTCTAACTTACCAAGGCAATGCTATCCCTTACCTGGAATTCCCACCTTCAGTATCACCCCTTGGGGTTGGACAAAAAAAGGGGAGGGAAGTATTTCCAAAAGATCCTTGTGAAAATACTTTTTATTCTTAGGAGGGGGAAGAGAACAGGATTACCTGGTTGGGTTAGGGCATCTCCTCCTTCATTTGGTATTAGGCCATTCAGGTTGACATACAATACAATGAGGAAGCAAGATAGGGTAGAAAGGGGGCGGCTAGGTGGCGCAGTGAGTAGAGCACCGGCCCTGGAGTCAGAAGGACCTGAGTTCGGATCTGGCCTCAGACACTTAACGCACGCAAACAAAAACCTAGCCGTGTGACCTTGGGCAAGTTACTTAACCCCAACTGCCCTCCAAAAAGCAAAAAAAAAAAAAGATAGGGTAGAAAGAGGACCGAACCTGGCAGGACACATAGAGGTGCTTGCTGAACACCTTTCTACTTGTAGCAATGATATTTACAACTGAAATTACAACTGAAATGACCACTATGGTCCTTGAGTTTCTGCTTTACTTTGGAGAAGAAAAAAACAACTTTATCATTAGCATAATTTTCCAGGCATCAGCCTGGGCTCAGGATCCTTCACTCTCCCTGAGGCTCTATCTACTCAGGTGCTTATTTCCTGATTCCCTCTCCCCCTCCCCACTTGGTACTCTTTCTCTATGCAACTTCAATTATATTTATCTATTTAAATGTAGAATGTTCCCTAGTAGTATATAAGCTTTTTGGAGGAGAAAAACTGCTTCGTTTTTGTCTTAGTACCCCAGTACCTAGCATGGTTCCTGGCCCTTAATAAACATTTATTGAACTGAACAAAATTGCCATCCCCTTTAGAGTTCAAATCTTGCCTCAGACACTTCCTAGATGTTTGGCCCTAAGCAAAGCCACTTAACCTCTCTAGTCTCAGTTTCCTCATCTGTAAAATGGGGGCGCCTTATAGGGCTAATGTGAGGAATAAGGGAAATTATATTTGTAAAGCACTTGGCAAAACTTGAGGCCCTACGTGTTGTTGCTATCTCTGGGACTCATACTGCTTAGTACCCGTTAGTCCTCCAGATTAATTTTCTCCCCCTGTTCAAACCTATATCTCCTTTTATAAACCTCCTATCAGATCATTTTTTCTCAGATTCATCAGTGTACTTGACATAACAGACATATCCCGGGGTCAAGAAACAATAGCCACTTTCCTGATCTTGCCCCTGGTTCCTCTGTCTCCTCCTCTGGTGTACATTCAGTGGATCATGCTCAGGGCTACTCCTTCTTCCTCTAGAAAGTAGCAGGAAAGGGGTTTTTTGGACTTCTGATGGCCCAACAGACAGTGAGCCATTCTCTAACAAAAAGACCGGGGTCTGCCATAGTCCTAGACCCATGCTGTAGCCTGCTTCAGTGGTTGTTTTCTTGGGCAAGTTTTAGGTTGGCAGGACTTTTATTGAGCAAATGTCCTCAAAAAAAAAGGATGGAAGTTATTTTTATAGCTTTTAAATAAAGCCACTAGAAAAGAAAACATTATTGATCTGGTACTGAATAGAGGCTCCTTGATTCCTGTGCTCAGCACATATGGAATATGCTGCCTATGTCCAATAATGTTAACTCCCCATCATAATATGATTTAAATGTGCCCCTGGTGTTTCAGCCATGGAGTGGGACTATAGTACCTATTATTTCCCTTCTGAAAGACTCCAAACCAACACAAACCCAAGGCCCTGCTGCAGTAATGGAATTTTGCCTTTTGATTCTATCAATTACAGTTAGACAGAGGAAGAAAAAGGTCATTCCAACAACAACATGCTATTTACAAGGGACTTTAAGTTCAGAAGCATTATCCATTTACAAGCTACAATCAGAATTACGTGGACCCTAGACAACTTGGATGGGTTGATCTCTGAAACAAATAGAGAAAATAGGAAAAGAGGTGAAATTATTCATATCTAATGTGATGTTTTTAAATAACTTGTTTGTGTAAATGAATAACCCATGTAAATTCTAATTGGGAACCGCAGATCAGACACTTCAGTCTTATATCTTTGTCTTATACTTTAAGTTTCCATATTTTTTATCTTCAGGGTTTTCATTCCTCTATAAACTTAGCAGTAAATTGCTTGTGACTGGATAACGTATTCTACCTCCTGAAATATCAGTTTCCTCATCTGTAAAGAATAGGAATTGGACGAGACCTATCTCTAAGGCCCTGGACCTTCCTATCATTTCTATGATCTCTGAGGTAAATCTCCTATTGCCTTCAATTCAGTCCAATAAGTATTTATTAAGTACTATGGAGACAAAGAGAAATATGAATAGCTCCTCTACTATGCTACCTTCTGCCTTTTGTTATCCTAGGTCTCTTACATGATTTACAATTCAAGATTATATAGTTACAGGCTCACTTTCTCCTGATGAAAGAGGAAGTAGGGTCTAGATTCCATTGAAAAAGGGTGGGGATAATGGGTGGAGCTGGAGTTAGGGACAGAGGTTGTTTCAGGTCCCCAGGAAATCAAGTCTTGCCACAAAAACGTTCCCTAAGCCTCTTCCATCTAAACGCTTCAGATCTGCATTTGCAGAGAAAAACTGAATAATGCCCAACAAAAGTCACAAAAGAGGGGGTGGCTAGGTGGCGCAGTGAATAGAGCGCTGGCCCTGGAATCAGAAGGCCCTGAGTTCGGAGCTGGCCTCTGACACTTAATCCATATGAACAAAAAAACCTAGCCGTGTAACCTTGGGCAAGTTACTTAACCCCAATTGCCCTAAAGGGGCGGCTAGGTGGCGCAGTGAGTAAGAGCGCCGGCCTCGGAGTTTGAATGACCCGAGATCAGATCCGGCCTCAGAAAATGAGCACCCACGCATAAATAATGACTAGCCGTGTAACCTTGAGCAAGTTACTTAACCCCAATTGCTTTAAAAAAAAAAAAGTCACAAAAGAGATAGGCAGTCATGTGCCAGTAAGCATCTGGGCAGTATGAGGAACATGCACACAAGTGTTGATAAAGGGCTCTCAGGTTGGAATGACTATGCAATAGAGAGAAAGTCAGCAGGTAGATGAAGAAACAAGGCAGCCATGGAACTCCAAGGACCACCAGACCCATATGGTAACCCTGGTGACTGGTTGCTAGGCAGATGATGAAGAGCAAGGGGACTCCAGCACAGGGGCTGAACAGAGGCACCAGGTGAAGATGTTTAGCTGGCAATTAGGCCATGATCTTCTATAGCTGGGACCTCATTAATGAAGTGCTATTAGGCACATAAACTTTCTTGGTCTAGTGGTTCAGATTTAGAGACCTCTTCTTTCTTTTTTTTTTTCATTTTAAGATACGCATTTTTATTAACTTCTGTTTTACATCATTCATTTCCACCAGATTTTGAGTTACAATCATTTCCCCCCCCCCGTTATTCCCCTACCCAACCTCCCAGAATAGCAGTCCCACAAGATATCGCTTCCTCCAATCTGCTCTCTCCCATACCTTTTCCCATACCCCCTTCGACTTTTCCATTAGAGGAAGGTGAATCTTTGTGTCCCAATGCCTGCACATCTTATCTCCCAATTATAAGCAAAAAAGTATTAATAATAGTATTTATATATATTTGAAACATTTAATGTTAAGACCTCGAATTTCAGATCCATTTCCTTCTTCCCTTGTCACCCATTCCCTCTGGGGAGATAAGTAATTCAGTATATGTTGTACATGTCTAGCTATGCAAAACATTATCATAGTAGATATATTGTGCAAGGCTGCTTATAATTCCTTCCCACTCATCCCACCCCCCACCTGGTCCATTCCCTACATGATCCTGTCCCTCTTCTATAGTGGGTACTTCCAACCTCCCCTCCCCCCAAGGATGTCCTCCCATCCATCATCCCTCCTCTCATCCCCCTTCCCCCTATTCTGCTGCAGGTTGAGATATCCCATTTAGTATGTATGTCATTCTCTCCCTGAACCAAATTCAATGAGAATGTGGATTTGTCCTTTTTTTCCCTTCCTATTCTCCCCCTCCCTTGCAACCACTTTCTCTTGCTTCTTCTACATGAGATAGTTTACCCTACCCTGTCTTTCCCCATCTCCTCTTGCCACTTTCCTCTCTCACCTCATAATTTCATCCCTTCAGTATTCTCCCTTCCCAACAAATTCAACCTATGCCCTCTATCCATATATAACTGTAACCATATACACACACATTCACATATGTATTCATATGACCACACACCCTTCTTCCATTATTTTCATAGTGAGAAAGATATCATCAGTCACAGTTATTGCTTTTCCATATAGGAATGTAAATAGTTCAACTTTGATAAGTTCCTTTTGATTTCTTTTCCCTGATTACCTTCTCAGGCATCTCTTGCTTCTTGTGTCTGGATGTCAAATTTTCTATTCAATTCTGGTTTTTTCCTCAAGAATGCTTGAAAGTCCTCTATTCCACTGAATGACCATATTTTCCCTGAAACAAAATACTCAGTTTTGCTGGGTAGGTGACCCTTGGGTTCATTCTCAGTTCTTTTGCCCTCTGGAATATCATATTCCATGCCCTTTGATCCCTCAGTGTAGAAGCTGCCAGGTCCTGGGCTATTCTGATTGTGTTTCCACAATATTGAAATTGTTTCTTCCTGGCTGCTTGGAGTATTTTCTCCTTGATCTGGGGATTCTGGAACCTGGCTATAATATTCCTGGGAGTTTTCTTTTTGGGATCTTTTTCAGGAGGTGATCTGTGGATTCTTTCAACCTCTATTTTGCCCTCTGGATCTAAAACATCAGGGCAATTTTCCTTGAGAATTTCTTGAAGGGTGATTTCTAGGTTCTTTCTTTGATCATGGCTTTCAGGTAGTCCAATAATTTTTAAATTGTCTCTCCTGGATCTATTTTACAGGTCAGTGGTTTTTCCCATGAGATATTTCACATTGCCTTCTAATCTTTCATTTGTTTGGATCTGCTTAACAGCATCTTGATTTCTCATAAAGTCATTAGTTTCCATTTGCTCCAGTCTAACTCTGAAGGAATGAATCTCCTCAGTGAACTTTTGAGATTCTTTTTCCATCTGGCAAATTCGACTTTTTAAGGCATTCTTCTCCTCATTGCCCTTTTGGGCCTCCTTTGCCATTTGAGTTAGTCTATTTTTTAAGGTGTTGTTTTCCTCAGTCAGGCTGTTGACCCTCATTTCATACTTTTCCTGCATCCTTCTCATTTCTCTTTCCAATTTTTGCTCCACTTCTCTTATTTGATTTTTAAAGTCCTTCTTAAGGTCCTCTATGGCCTGCAACCCGCTCATGTTTTCCCCTGGGGCTTTTGGAGCAGGACTTCTGACCTCACAGTCCTTTTCCTGCTCTATGCCCCCAAAATAGGAGTCTAGGGTTGCATTTTTCTGTTTCCTTTGCCTTGGCATGTTGCCACTTGATTACCTGACTTTTGGGCTTGTTGCCACACTATGGCTTTAAGGCCAGATAGAGGAATTTTCGTCCCAAATGTGTGCGGGGCAACTTCCATTTCTGGCAAGCTGTAAACCCACCCACGACTTCCACCCTAGATCACAATCCAGAGCCAGGGAGGTTAAAGCAAGAGCGAATACCCCCCAAGACTGGTCGCTGGATCTCCCTACAATTAATTCACAGGCCGGGAGCTGAAGCTGCCTCTGAAAACTACAAAATGGCGTGTCTCCTCAGCGGCTTCTAGCCCCCAGGGGAGGGAGCTGACGCATTCCCCCAAATACTGGTCCCAAAGTCCATAGAACACTAACCTCTTACTTTGTCCTAGGCATGTCTATGTTGATAATTCTGGAGTCGCCACAGCTCCTGGTGTTCTGGGGTTCCTCCAGCCGGCTGTTGGCCCTGCCGTCCTGGGGCTAAAACCTCGGCTCATGCGGACCTGGGCTCAGTTCGGCTCTGCTTCCTGCGCTCTGCGCGCTGCTGGCTCCCAGACTGCTGCGCTGGTCCTTCCTGCAGGGCTGCTGGGCTGTCCTCAGCGGGAGGTTAGCTTCTCTGTGTCGTTCTGTGGGTGCTGGGGCTCCAGAAGTTGTTCAGAGTCTCCTTTTACATAGTTTGGGGGGAATCTGGGCGCAGGGTGGCTTGGATGAGCTGTTTCTACTCCGCCATCTTGGCTCCGCCCAAGAGACCTCTTCTTTCTTGCCTAGGTCCTTCATACCTTGTGTCTACATAGAAGGCTGAAATTCCACATCACCACAGCAGTGCCCAGATAATTTAGCCAGTAACAAGGTAATGGGAAAAGATGGCATTTATGTGGCTTTGCAATACTTACTGATATAAGACTGTACACTACCTTTGGGAAATCTTGGCTGCTGACAATTGAGTGTATATAAAGCTAATATAGATTTCTTTGAAATATGATATTGCACATATAACATGTATAATGTCATGAAGCTGGGTGAAGCTGTACCTTTAGTATAAATGTACCTTTTACAACTTGCAAGGACTGAAAATTTTTTAATGAAATAGATAATATAATGTTAATTGTGGCCTTTAGTGTTCAAAGCTAAGCTGGAAGTGTGTGGAAGGGAATATAACTGTAAGACCTGTATAGTGTTGTCTGGACTTGTCATAGAGATCTTATTCTTCTCTGGGAAAGCAGGGGCAATTCTTTGGGGGGAGAGGTAAGACACCTATTGCCAATGTAGGCCCTGAGGCATGTAGGGCTGATTGGCTATAAGCAGTGAAAAGACCAATGATGTGAGAGTGAACACATTACCAAGAAAGTGACACTGCAGATGAGAGTACACCTGGGAATTACAGGGTCAGTGGGCCAAGGGAGAATCCAAGAGTCCAATGCAGTAGCAATAGTATCAGTAGCAATGGTGGGAAGGAGGTAAGAAGATCTCAGTGGCAAGCAGGTAAGCACCAAAAAGGGGCTTCTCCTTCACAGAGGCCCTCAAGTGTATTCACTGATTTCCAGAAGCCTTACAGGAAAAGGGGATATTGTACTACTGATTGTTTTTCTAATTTAGTCCTGTTGTGAATAAACCTGTTCTTTGTTAAATTGTTTTATAAGTCTCAGAACTCACAGGGACAACACAGTATGAGCAGAGGAGAAGAGAATATGGCTCTTAGACACAACCTGTTTTTCAGATTGTTTCTAAGAGGAATCCTGAGGGGGAAATAGGCCAAAGGGCATTAATATGAAAAGCCTTCTGAAGATTGAACGTGGTCTGTGTGGGCTCAAAGCCAATCCTGAAGTACAGGTTACATTAGTTTTCCTAGTATTGAGTGATATGTTGTTGTGCCTCATGAAAGAGAGGGATGGTACCAACGATATTAGGCATCAAGCCATTTAAAATGAATAACAGGTACACAAGGAATCTTTAGGAGAAAGAGAGAAGAGCAAGTACATTTCAATCTCATTATAACCTCATCCATAGGCCTCAAGTCAGTGGCAGCATCTCCCTTGACTTTCATGACTTCATTTTCGGGAGATTCTCACCTCTCAGAAGAATTGCATCTGTATGCTGACACCAGGTGGTGACTGTACTTCAATCATAACCATGTGGTCCAGAATGCTGATACCACTGGTGTGGCTTAACTGAAAAGGTAATATTAGATTAATATACTTTTCATTTCTTTATTTTTTAGCCACAATAAAACTCCTTATTAAAATATCTAAATTCAAGTATTACAAAATACTATACCACATTTAATGGTATACCCATATGCAATGGTAATGTAAATAGGAAGATTTTTCCCATTTAATAATAGGCTCATGTAACCTCCTTAGGTCACATGGAAGCCTAAGACACATGAGTTTGAATCACATTAAGCCTGTGGTGGGAGAAGCTTGCTGAACGGGTGGGCATGAAGAGTGGAGGAGAGCTGAGAGGAAGTTGGTCAGAGCAGTTAGAAGTGAGAGAAAAAGAGGAAGCAGGAAGCAAGCTGTGAGTATTCATTTGTGGGAAGGCCCTAGTAGGGGGAAGGCTTGGGGATGGCAATGCTCCCTGCATTGTTATTGTGTATAGATATCTTTGTTGCCATAATGGATTTGGTTGTCTGGTGTTTGAATAAATGTTTTGGTTCTGTCTTCCTTGGAGAGTCTGTTATATTTTGCTATTCAGAATTATACCTGTGCTGTGAATATTGCATTGGCGCTACACCATTCTACACCACATTTAATAGTATATCCTTTTGAAGAAAGCAAACTAATTACAACTCAGTATTTTTTTAAATTAACCTTTTTTTTTGGTGGAAGGAGATATGAACTGTGTTTTCATTCTAAAATAGGGAACAGGACCTTCCTATTAGGGAAGATTATACTTCCAATTGGGAACTTCTCTCACCAGACCCAGTTAGCCTGTATAGGTACAAAGTCCCATCATCTTCCTCCCGTTTTCCATCTTAGCCCCCAGGGATTTTTATAGCAAGGCCCCGGGGGACTATCCAAAGACTGGAAACCAGCTTCTAACAGTCCTCAGTGCCTTCTCCAAATGGACCTATTTAAGAATGCAACTTCTTGCCTCCTTACCATAGCCTTACTTCTGCTTGCTTCTGCTTGTGATGAATCTGGCCTCCCAGAACCCCCCAGAACACAATATCATCACCTGAGACAAGTTAAATCTCAAGGCAGGGTCTTTAATTTGTCTGCCCCCAACAGAACTCTTTCTAATTACTATTATTCTGCTTGGACTCATTCCTCAGTTTTTGGCATACCCTTACCTTCTTTTACTCTCTCTTTCCAAGAGATGTTGAAACAATGACTACTAGTGTTCAAACCTTGGTCCCCATCCCCAAATGCCTGCTCCCTTTCAACTATTCACTTCAAAACCCAAGCCTCCAGTGTTCTGCTCCACAGCTGTCTGACCCCTTCTGTCATACCCTCTGAAATACATGCTCCAAAATTAACAAACTGCCCTTCATCCTGAACATCTTACTTTCTTACTCTTCTCACCTTCTGATAGCCACTGTAACCAGGCTGATAAAACTACCTCTCTTAATGCCCCTTCTACCCAAATCCTAAAATTTAGCTTTTCTCATTGACCAGCAACTTTCCCTCTTTAGGGATAGTACAGTCAGTCAAAACTGACAATTTTGCATTCTGAGTTGTGACCCTCTTCTCCCTCCTGTCCCTGGAGCACCCCTCCACATTATGGCAGAGTACTCAATCCAATTGCTGGATGGGCCTGGGGAAGGTTCTTTTCTTCTGTCTTCCTTCTCTTCCCGCCCCCCCCCCCCCACCTGCCCTGCCCTTCTCTACCAATTCTATCCTGGTGAAATATCTTCTCTCATGTCTTCCTTCTCCATTCTGTCTTCCTTTAAAATTCTTTTTAATTGTCCAAATTTTGATTATCTAGGAATACTTATCTCCAATCTATAATACTGTTAACTGTCTCCTTGTAATATAGTTTCCTCTACTATCAGGTTCTTCTTTTGGAACCAATTAATGATGCTGGTGGGGCATGACTATATGTTTGTATGACTGATTCCAACTAATTAGAGAAAGACTTCAATTTGCCTTTCCATCTCCCATTTTCTCCTCTTCTTTCTCTCATGAATGAGGCAGAAGTCAAAAGAAAGAGATGTATGAGACCACATGGCTGACTTTTTACCAAGTCAGAAGAAAACAGTTTTCTACTTTCTTTTTAAAGGGGGGATGTGGGGGTGAGGAAGGGAAGAACCTTCCTACTCCCAACAGGCATTTAAGGGCTAAGCTAGATTACTGATTTCTAGAAGTTCATAACTTTTATAGTCTGCTTTCTGCATTCTATACAAAGTTTCTAGTTACAAATTCAAGCTTATATCAATATATCCCAATATTTTTATGATAATATTCAATAAGAAACACAAAGTTTTATCACACCAGGGGACCACAGACATGATGGTACCTCAAAAAAGTCCCCAGACTGCTTTTGTTGGCTACTTATTTAAAAGTAACTTAATTAGAACATGTCTACTTCTGACGACGAATAATATGCATACCTATCCAATTATTTATCTTTATTCTGCTTTATTCTTCATCATATTATTCAATAGAATTTATTAACTGAAATATGCACTATATACAAAGTACAGTGTTAGGCACTGGAAAGACCAAACTTTTTAGAAATGGTATAATCCCTTTTTAAGAGGCTTACATTCTACTGGGTGAATATAACACACACATATATACATACACACATACATATGTTCACATGATTAAGTAAATACAAGGTGGAGTGATGAGGGCAACAGATAGATCTGAACAAAATGCTCTAGGAGAATCCGAAGGAAGAAAGAATCTATTTAGCTGTGAAGGATCATGGTGTCTCTAGGACTAAAACTAGCAAAGAGATTAGCTGACCAATAGCTCACCTGGGAGTGCCAATGAGGCTCCCATTTGGTTCCTTATCAGTCTGTCTATAAAGGGGCTCCCTCACTTGGGGAGAACCAATACTTGGGAGAGTGGATGTACCATGCTAAGGGAGGTGACTTCTAAACTGGAAACAGAATGAGTAAGATGAGTAAGCTACTCAGCATATTCCTTTCCTGCTCTTTACTAGGTGGCCAATGCCCAGTACTTCCACAGTCTGAAGGAGGAAATTATGCTCCCCTGTAAAAGAAACAGGTTTGGCTATGCAACAGTTATACTAATGCTGCAAATGGCTTTTAATTTGTCTGCCCAGGGCTAAAGGGTCTGGAACTCTGTCCTTTGAGAAAAGGATGAGGGAACCTAGTATGAGATTCATTTTTCTTTTTCATAAACACTCTTTTTTGTGTGCTTTTTGGAGGGGAGGGGCAGGGCGATTGGGGTTAAGTGTCTGAGGCTGGATTTGAAGAGATTCATTTTTCTTGGTGCCAGAGTCTGGAATAACGAATCGAAATTAACTGGTATTTTCCCATTTCCCAGTCTGTTTGTAAGACACAAAGCACATGGGACTTAGCAGCAGGAGACCATAGATCATCATTATTGCTGCAAGGGAACTACCAGTCATCTAGTCCAACCACCGCATGTTACAAGTGAGGGGAAGGAGGCCCAGAGAAGAGAAATGACTGAGATTTGAATCTAGGACCCATGATCCCAGATCTCACATTCTCTCTACTGCATTATGATCACTCTCTTAAAAACCAGAAGAGAAGCTATAATACAGGGATTCTCACCCTGAAGTCAAACTCATGAATAGAGTTCAGGGAGTCTAGGAATGTGGATGGAAAACATTTGACATTTTCACTAACCTTTGATTTTAGCTGTAACCCTGTGTCTTTTATGCTTCTAAAAATAGGATTCTGAGAAGGGGTTCATAGGCAAAAAACTGAGAACTCCTGCTCTCTTCCAATCTTCTTTTTTTAATAGAAGCACGTGGAGGACTAAGGGTTTTGCCTAAGGTCACACAGTTATTGATTAGCAGAGTTGGCACTAGAACTAAGATATCCTATCTCTCAATCACTAAATAGGGTGCTTTCTACTCTGTTACATGGCCTCCCTACTAGCCTGTGTATTTTCACCCACAATTTAAAGCCAAGAGCTTCCCTGAAATGTCAAGTACACCTCTACCATTTGTAGGCTGGGTCAGTCCTGACACCCTAATTCTTTTTTGAAACTGTGAAGGCTTCTAGACTCCAGATTCACTGCCCCATCTTCAGAAATGGTCCAAAGATCTACAAACACTCACCACAGACCCATTTACCACCCTTGCTGATATGAAAAGGGATCTGGAGTCTTGGGGATGGGAGATGAGCTGACAAGAAGCCTGGCAGCTCAGGGGATGGACTCTTTCCCTGAAGCCTTTTATAAATAAAGAATATGGGACCAAGAACAAGGAGCCCTGAGTTCTGCTCTTCGCTCTGCAGTGGATAACATTCTCTGAGGTCTACGACTGCAAAGAGCCACTAGGCCTTCATTGCACCAGTGTATCTAGGAAAGAAAGCTGAAATCACATTCTTTCTCTGTATGATGAGGTGAAGGAGAGTCCAGTCCAGTTCTGCTTTTTAATGGTGAGGTAGTAAATTTAAAAAAAAAACCTGAAATTTAAAAAGAAGAAAAGAAAAAATATATAAAATAGGGGATGAAGGAAAAACCTTAATTCAGTCTCCTCCCTCCTGTATCCTTCTGTGTAGGATGTTGTAATTTGGGAGTTGAGGGTTTTTTTTTAACCTTTCCCCCTAAAGGTGATGAACTGAATACAAAGTCGTTGTTGCTGAGTTGTTTTTTAGTCAAATCCTACTCTTTATGACTCTTCAAGCCCATTTAACGTTTTCTTAGCAAAGACCCTTGGAGTGGTTTTGCCATTTCCTTTTCATGATCATTTTATAGATGAGAAAACTGAGGCAAACAGGGTTAAGTAGCTGGTCCAGGGACACACAACTAGTAAGTGCTTGAGATCAGATTTGAACTGAGGAAGATGAGTCTTCCTGACTACAGGCTTGGTGCTTTATCCATTGGACCATCTAGCTGCTGAATATAAAGTAAGTTAAGGCAAAAGAGAAAGGATGGGAGAGAAAAGGAGATATGAGAAAGAAACTGAAGCGAAGGAAAAAAGGTGGAATAGAAACGAAGGAAAGAGAAGAATAAAGGTAAAGAAAAATGAACCAAAAGTAAGAGAAAATTTGGGCATGTGATGGAAGGCAAGGGAAAAGGAGGAAGAAAGGAAGAGAAGTGAGGAAAGGTGGGAGTGAGGAAAGGTTAAAAAGGAGGAAGGAGACATGGGAAGGAAAAGTAATTCTATTTGATGAAAGAATGAACAATTGGAAATAAACAGATCTTTCCTGGATAGTTTTCCTTATAGCCTGAGCCCTGTGGTATCCTTTTTGGTTTCTGTCAGAATTCTCTCTTATAGTTACCTTCCCTCAGCCAATGCTAGGTGAGATTGCAAAGTTGTCAGAATTCCCTCCCACTTTTCCTAGGTACTCTATATTCTGGGCTTGCTTTCTTTTGCCCATGCCCATCATACTTTAAGTTGTGGCTGCCATACTTATTCAATTGACTCAGAGCCCAAGCCTTCCAAATGCCAATTTAATGAAGTGATTTTTGGTGATATAATATGGGAACATATCAGAACATATCCCAGGCAACATGTTTCTCTTATTTTTTGTTTTCTGGGGACAGTTTTTCCACCTAACCTATCTCATCTGTGGGAATTCCAGGCCAGTGAGAGATATACTATAGGACAGTTAGCCTATTGTGTCTGAAAATACATTTAATAAATATGTCTTCTATATCTTCATCTAATTCAATGATAAAAGTGTTGAATAGCACAGGACCAACAATTGAATCTTGTGACCCTCCACTGGAGATTGCCTTCGAGGTCAGAGATTAGCAAAGTTTTAAGAGAGAAGAACCATTTGGGGATGGAATTTTCTTAGATTATAACTTCATGAGGAACTATACCATAGAATGCTTTGGGGGCAAGGGGGTGGGGGAAAGCTGACATCAGTAAATTAATTTCTTTTTAGTAGGTGAACCTACTTCACCTATATCTTGAGTCATGGTTAAACCTACCGTTCCATTATCTCTTCTCTTGACCCATCCTCATCAGACCAATATTCAGTTCTTCATTGTCAATAACAAATGGTAGTAGTGAGTAAAATATTACTGCATCAAAACTCAGAGTTTTGCCTGAAACCACTATTTTATCCCTGATGTCAATCCATCTCAGCTAATCATACTGGTATGGTGGTCCAGCTTCATGCCTTAGGAAGACAGATCATTCAGTAATAGTGGAAGTAAAGGCAGATGAAGTTGACTAAGGAAAGGGAATAACTAAGAAAGCTTGGCCTGGGAAGGGTGGACTCACCTGGTCCATTAAGAGTGAGCAGATGGCAATAACTCCAAGGCATAATTATATGGCTGGATGCATGTCGACTACATTTATTTAATATATGTGTTTAATATTTTTGCATATGCTATAACTATTTTGCTATGTCCCTGAAACTATCCAGAACACATCTGATATATGGAGAAGAATGCAACAGCCACTACAAGCCAACATATGCTGGCTTTGTAAAGGACAGGTGGTTATATGAAAATAATTACATTTTCTGTTGACAGGGTAACCAGACTGAATATTCTATTTCTGTACCTCCTACTAACCCTGTAATGCACTCTCTCCTGACCTTTGCCTCATGGAATCTCTGGATTCCTTCCAGTTCAAGGGAAACTTCCTATAGGAGGAACAGACTTTATCTCTTCCCTTCCTCTTTCCTCTTCCCCCAGGAAATTACTTTATGTTCACTTTTTATATATTTTGCACTGACTTATCCATGTTCATGTTGTTTTCCTACACTAGAAAATAAAAGTTTAAAATATAAACTCTATATTAATTTATGTAAGTGAATTAATCACATACTGGCCGACCTTCTGTTGATGATCATTACCACGCTCAGTTAGGTAGCAAAACACTGGCCAAAATTCCCCAATTAGTCCTGTGGGTAATAAAATGGCAAAGTATAGGCTAGGTAATGTTATGGTTAGGTTGATTCATAATGGTTGAACTTAAACATGTCATTCTAAAGCTGGGGTCAGCAACCACAGATTCTTAAGAATGACAGCCCTTTGGACACATATGTGCAGCAATTTTATTCTAAATAGGCAAATGTATCTGTATTTGTATGTTGACTCATCTCATTAAAACACAAACATAATTAAGTTTTATGAGTAATAAAGGATTGTTCTCGATGGACTATGCAGTGAAATTAAATGACATTAGGTTCTCTATTTAAAAAAAAAAGTAATCCCTTCATACTGAGAATAACTCACCTAGCAAAAAAAGAAATTAATTTACTTATGTCAGCTTTCCCCCACCCCCCACCCCCCAAAGTATTGTATGGTATAGTTCCTCATGAAGTTATAATCTAAGATATTCCATCCCCAAATGGTTCTTCTCTCTTAAAACTTTGCTAACCTCTGACCTCGAAGGCAATCTCCAGTGGAGGGCCACAAGATTCAGTTGTTGGTCCTGTGCTGTTCAACACTTTTATCACTGAATTAGATGAAGATATAAAAGGCATACTTATTAAATCTGAGGATTCCACAAAACTGTGAGAGACAGCTTAATGCCATTAGTGAAAGAAGACTCGGAACCATCTAAACAGGTTGTGATGCTGAGTACAAGCTAACAAGACAAAATTTTTAAATGACAACATAGAAAATTCAGTACCTCAGGCAGCTAGAGGGTATAGTTCGAAGAGCATTAGACTTGGAGTTGGACAGACTTGAATTTTACAGATGAGAAAACTGAAGCAAACAGGGGTAAGTAGCTTAGACATTTATGAGTGATGTGACCCTAGGCTAGTCACTTAACTCAGTTTCCTCAACTATAAAATGTGGATAATAATAGCACCTGACTGATAGTATGGTTGTGAGGATCAAATGAGATAATACATTGAAATATTTATAAATTTTACAATACATAATACAATAATAGTGACAATATTTATGCAGCACTTCACAAACCTTAAAATGCTATATAAATGCTAGCTATTATTATCCATGTTCAAAAGATCAATTGCACAAGTCTAGAATAAGGAAGATCTGTCATAGAGAGGAAAAGATCTGTGGGTTTCAGCTGAACACAATTAAAATAGGAGCCAAAAATGTATTAAGACTGCTAAAAAAAGGAAGATAGCATAAAGTTACATTTCATTAATAGAAGCGTGGTGTCTAAATCACAGACCATAATAGTCCTCATGTACTCTGAAATATTGTAGTCAATTCTGAGTGCCACATCTGAATAACTTAGTTATTCCCCAAAGGGACTAAGGTCAAGAATCTAGGTTGTCTTGAAACTATGTTCTAAGAGGAATAGTGAAGGAATTGAGAATGTTTAACCTGGAGAATCTGTTGGTGTTCAGTCATTTCAGTCATGTCTGATTCTTCATGACCCTATTTGGGGTTTTCTTAGCAAAGATACTGGAGTGATTCACTACTTCCTTCACAAGCTCATTTTACAGATGAGGAGGAGACTGAGGCAAACATGGTTAAATGACTTGTCCAGGGTCACACAGCTATTAAGTATCTGAGGCCACATTTGACTCAGGTCTTCCTGATCCCAGGTCCTGAGCTACATCTACTTGCACCACCTAGCTGTCCTATACAATGCTTATCCTGCACCAAAAAAATAAATAAATAAACAAACAAACAAAAAAACCTTTTGCATAGACTTCCTTCAGAAAGATCTTACCTATGATTGATTGGCCAGTACCCTGTGAGCAGCTCTACCTTGTCCCTAACAGAAGTACCTTTACTTGTTTTGGTATGTTGAAACTATGGGAGTAAACGAAACGATCAAATCAGTGTATAAAGAAATGAGAACCAAGGACAGCACCTTCAGGAGGGAGTGGGAAGGACAGGGAATCTTCCTCAATAGTCTATCCTTTAAAAGCCAGTAAACATTTTCATCTGGGTTGCAGCACACATCGTCACACTAAGATTCAATGTTAAAAAATGGAAAAATGGTTGGATTTGTTTTTTCTTTTTGGAGAAGAGACAATAGAACGATTCAAATGACAAAGAAGGAAGGGAGGGGACAAAACATAAGCAACAAACTAAAAATGCATTTAAGAGCTAAAATTCCTTGGCAAATATTTTCTTGTCTGGCTTCATATAATAAAAAGAAGTTCTTGTTTACATCTGAAGTTTAAAGATGGCACAGTGTAACTAAATTTGATGGTTTCCCATGAGAGAAGGGTCACATAATCTCAACTTTGGAAGAGGCCTGTCTCAGAGGCCACCTACTCAAACCTGTACCTAAGCAAGAATTCCCTCTATTACACACATGACTCGAATGCTTTGTATAACGTCTAGCAAAAGTTGGATGACCAGTAATGAGAAGTCTATTCCAATATGGGATAGCTTTAGTTGTTAGGGAGTTTTTCCAGGTATCAGGCCTAAACCTGTGTCTAACTTTGATCTAGTTTGCCTAGCTTTTCCTCTGGTGACAAGTAGAACAAATTTAATCTCTCTCCATATAGCAGACCTCCATGAAGACAGTTGCCTGTCCCTACCATGCCCCCCTCTCCAAGTCTTAATTTTCCAGGATAAATAGCCCCAATCACAACAACAATCAATATTTATGTAGAGCTTTAACATTTGCTAAATACTTTGCATATATGATCTCATTTGAGCCACACAACAATTATGAGAAATAGATATTCTATGTGGCACTATCCCATTTTACAGATGAAGAAACAGATTCAGAAAAGCCAAGTAGGTTATTTGCCCATGGTCACACAACTAAGTATCACAAGCAGGAGGATTTGAATTGTTCTTTCACATCTGACATTGTCAGTCAAATGGTCTTTGCCTTTTCTCATCAAAAAATTATTTGATCTGAGGAAATATATATCAATCTGTCATCTACTTTCCTTGGCACTACATTTGGTTTAAAATTTACTAGAGGTAACAGATGCTCTCTCATATTCTGTGACATGTCTTGGTATTACTGAACAAACATCAGCTATGCCTGTATCTAAAGGAGTGTCAATCTGAACTAAAAATATACCACTGCTAATAGACTTTCAAAATTAACTTGTCTATACTATCAATTATATGGGTGGAATCCCATTATAGTGAGCGCCATTACAAAGATGTGTTTTGCATCACAGAGTGATTTCTCATGTCCTGGCCAATAACCCAGAGTAAGAGCTATTGATAGGGTTATAACAAATCACCTACAATGTAGAAGCCCAGACTATAAATAAGTAAATGCTTCCCTGGTCCTTATCACAGTCAGTTTCAATAACAAAAGCACCTGAGGGGTACTTTGAGGGCTGGGGAGAGAGGAGAACCATTTTTCTATTAAAAGTCACTGACTCATGAAATAAGGAGGAAAGGGGAACATGTGAAAATAAAGAATAAACTCCTTTCCCCTAAAAAAAAAAGACAGGAAATATTCAGACCATGATTTTTAAGTTAAATCAACAAACATTTATCAAGAACCTAGTATAGTTAATAGCTAACATATATAGACAGCATTTGTTATGTGCTAGGCACTGTCCTAAGTACTTCACTATTACTTTCTCATCTGATCCTCATAACCTTGAGAGGTCTGTGCTATTATTAACCCCTTTTACAAATGAGGAAACAGAGGTTAAGGAACTTGCCCTGGGTCACTCTACCAGTAAGTGCCAGAGGCTAGAAGCGAACTCACATCTTCCAGACTCCAGGCCCAGCACTCTACCCTCTAGGCCACCTAGGCCACTTAGCAGTGTATGCTGATATAGTACAGGGATAGAAAGAAAGTGAAACAAACAAAAAACAGCAACACACCAGTCCCTGCCCTCCAGGAGCTCATAGTCTAAGGAAGATGATGATATGCAAATAACTAGGAACAACAACAAAAGGATACAGCAAAAATCTGAGATAAGAAACAGAGGGAAGGCACCTTAATTAAGGCAGATCAAAAAAGGCTTCTGCTAAAAGGTGGGATTTTAGGTGGGACTTGTAAGAAGCTAGGAAGGTCAGGAGACTGAGATGAAGGGGAAGGGAATTCTAGGCATAGGGGATAGCCAGGTGTGATGAACAGAAAGGAGGCCTGTGTCACTGGCTTGCAGAGTACACTTAGGGCTGGGGAGATTAGGTATAAGAAGAGTGGAAAAGCAGAAGGGGCAAGTTATAAAAGGTTTTAGATATCAGAGGATTTTATATTTTATCTTGGAAGTGATTAGGTGGCAGCCATTGGAATTTACTGAATCGCGAGGGTACAGGGTGGGGTAATGTGGTCATATTTGTGCTTTAGGAAAATCAAAGATGAGTAGAGCATGGACTAGAATGGGGAGAGCCTTAAGGGGGGGAAGCCAACCTGTAGGCTATTGTAATAGCTCAGGCATAAGTCTGTGAGGTTCTGTACTAGCATGATGGTGATGCAGTAAAGGCCAAAACCAAAACATTTTCCCTCTACCTCAAAAGAATTTGGGTCCCATCTGTTTGAGGAGAGAATGACAGGGCACAGCCCCAAGACGAGATCTTTCCCCTTTACCCCAAAAGAATTTGAACCCATTTGTCCATAGGCCCAGGGAAACCCCCTACCTTGAATTCTTCCAGAATTTTTCCATCCTTCATTCAATCAAAAATACCCTTAACGTAAGCCTAGCCCTCCTTTGTCTGTTACCTCCAGATTGCCTCAGGCTGCTTCCCACCCTAAATTCCATCAAGTCACCCCAGTCCTATCAGGAGTCCTTAGACTCCTCCTCTATTCACCACAGACTACTTGACCACCCCTAGATCCCTCCCACAGTCTTTTAGTATATAAGATCCATCTTGCCTCCATGAAGGCACTCAGATTCAATCTAGCTGAGATTCATACCTCATCAGAGCCCATACCTCATCAGAATGATGAGTCTGGAAGCCAGATTGCAGAGAGTTAATAAGAGAGTGAGGGGAAATGAAATGAGGCACCAATTGTAGATAAAGAAACAAAATGATGTCACTAATTATTCAAATCTATTCTAGGAGTTTTGCCACAAAGGGGAGGCTTACCAAGGAATGACAGTTATGGGGATAGGTGGATTAAGTGAGACTTTTTGGAGAAAGGGGAGAGATATGGAAGGCTGTAGGAAAGTATAACCGGTAAATAGAAACAGACTGAAGAGAAAGAGTAGAAATGATAGATGGGGAAGAAACAGGATAGAACAGAACCACTTGTGCATGGAGATGCTACAGCCCTGGCAAAAAAGAGATTATGGTGGAAGATAGCTGAGTGACAAGGGATAAGGAGAGGATAAGAGGGTGAATGGCCTCAAGGTTCTCAAGGTTAAGTTAAGAAGGTGAAACCTTTTATTCAAGAAATAGAACAGGGGCGGCTAGGTGGCGCAGTGAGTAAGCGCCCGCCTCGGAGTTGGGATGACCCGAGATCAAATCCGGCCTCAAAAAATGAGCACCCACACATAAATAATGACTAGCCGTGTAACCTTGAGCAAGTTACTTAACCCCAATTGCTTTAAAAAAAAAAGAAATAGAACAAATAGGATGCATATTTCATTTTTTACTTTATTGTTAGTTGAGGGTAAAGGCATTATAATGAGAAAGAGGAATGCTTAGAAGAAATTGAATAATTCCATTCAATCAGAAAAAAGTTATTTAGTACCCTCAGGCACAAGTCACTAGGGTGGAAAAAAAAAGGAAAGTATAAAGAAAGAGAAAGAGAAACAAAGACTTCCCTGGGAAAGAGACACACTTAGGAAGACAAAGAGAGGCCCAAACACAGGAGGAGAAAGAAAAAGGTTCAGAAGGTCCCAAGATTAGTTTTAGCCAAGGTAAAAACCAATTATCACTTTCTACTGAAATTCTGATTAGTTGATTAAACACTGTTCAGAGTTCTTCATTTGCTTTGGTTCTTTATGCCTCTTCATTCCTAGAGAGGAAAACTGTACCTGGGAAGATAAAGTTGAATTTCAACAAGTAAAAATATGGAGAGGTACTTCAAGCCTAGGGAACAGTGTGAGCAAAGGAATGGAGGAAGCAAAACATATGCTGTGTTCAAGGGTGGTGAGCATTTCCTGTTTGACTAAAATGCAAGATGTATATGGAGAGTCATGTGAATGAGACAAGGCTAGACAGACAGAATCATAGGATTTCAGAATTGCAAAGATAAAAAAAAGGACCTTCAGAGGTTATCTAGTCCAATCTGTACCTAAGCAGTACCCTCCTCTGTAATGCCCCTTCAAAGGCTCAAGCTCAAACACACTGATTCACGTTAGGTTCTTCAGCCAACATTAGTGGCTTCTCAGCATCACTATACCAGCATGCCTGGAAGCCTGTTTTTGCGGGGCTGAAGGGGGATTCTCAAAGACAAGGTTAAGGCATTTGGATGTTATTCAGTAGACAATGGACAGTCCCTGAAGGACTATGAAAAGTGGAATGACATGATAAGAACTGTGCATAAGGAAAATTAATTTATCAATGGGGTGAATGATGGACTGGTGGAGGTGGTTAGTGGCACTGGAGGTGGGAGACTAGTTAAGTTTATAGAAGTGGGCCAAGTAAGAGTAAATGAGTCCACCAGTATGGAAAGAGTGCTTGCTGTTATCTCCTACATCTTTTCCCTAGGCTTTCTTGTAGCAAAAAGGAAGCTTGACTAAGTTGTCTACTGCTTTTCATTAGGTGACATTCAGCTCTCCAGAAAGGGAGATATTCTTTTCAAACTCCTGGGTTGTGATGCTGGTGGCATTTCTTATTTGAAATGAATTTGCTGCAATCTGTGTCCTTAGCATTTGATACATAAAAGAGCTTGCTTCTCTGGGAAAGAAAAGGACGCCTGGTTTTCACCTTTCAGATTAGATGCAAATTTCATTAAAAGGAAAATTCTTCATTTAAAAAGGCTGTATCTAAACAAAGATTGCAGCTGGTTAAAGAGAGGCACCAGAACTAGCCCAGCGTGCCCCTCAGATTCTTCATTTATATCTAAACCTCATGAATCCAGATAAACTAAACAGACCACTCATATAATAGGGAACAAATGAAGATTTTTTTTTTTTGATCCAAGGAATGACAGGATCAGATGCATGAATAAGGAAGCTTGCTCTGGTCATAGTGTGGTTCCAATATAGAGAGGGGAAATGGAGAGGGAAAAGAGAATGGAAGGGGAAAGGATACTGCAATAGTCCACATGGGTACAAAATAATCCTAAAGCACAGATCTAACCATGTCAATATCTCCTAACAGGCCACTTCATGACTACTCAGTGGTTTACCATTCCTTCTGGGATAAAATACAAATTCCTCTGGCATTCAGAGCCTTTTATGATAAATTTCACATTTATGCCATTACATGTACTTTCCTAGACATATCTGTTGTTCCCAAATTCACAATTCTGTCTCCCACCTTTGAATAAGCTATCCAACATGGTTAGAATGCACACCCTCTTCCCCTCTGCCTCTTAGAATCCTTAGCTGCCTGCAAGGTTTAGTTCCTGTCACTTCTGGTGGAAAATCTTTCTTGATCTCTCTAGTTGTTAGTGTACTTTCACTCCTTGAAAAAATTATGCATATACTTATGTTTTCACATATTATAGTATATTCCTGCCCCTTTAGATTATAAGCTCCTTGAGGGAAAGGGCTGTTTTTATTTTTATTTCATCTTTGTATCTCCCATAAGCTCAGTGCCCATTACATAGTAGTTATCTAGAAAATTCCTGCTGGGTAAAATGAATGGCTATGAAAGCTTAGTACTAGGAAGATGGGAGAGATGTTGCAGAGGTGAAATTGATAGAACCTAGCCAGTACTAAGAGAAATAGCAAAGTCAGAAAGAGGAACAGGTTTTGGGGAAAGATAAGAACTACATTTGATTTGAGCTGTCATTTTTGAGACACCCTTATGACAGAGGTTTTATAAGCTATGTGATTCTGGAGCTCTAAAGAAGGTCAGGCCTGGAGATACTGATTTGGGAATCATTGGCATAGAGGTGACAGTTGAAGCTATGGGAGTAAATGAAATTATTAAACCAGAGTATAAAGAACTAGAAGACCAGGAACAGCATGTTGAGGAGGGGTTGGGGAAGACAGGGAATCTTCCCTAGGACTATCTGTCCTTTAGCAGGTTGCAAAAGCCAGTAAACATTCTCATCTGAGCTGTAGCACACACTATCACGTTAAGATTCAATGTTGAAAAGAGGAAAAAAAAGGTTGGATTTTTTTTTTCTTGTAGAAGAAGCTATACATAGCACAATTCAAATGACAAAGCAGGAAGAGAGGGAAAAAAACCCAACAACCATAAGTAACAAACCAAAAACTCATTTAAGAGCTAAAAGTCCTTGGCATTTTCATTTCATAAAGAAAGTTTAAAATAGTATGAAATAAAAAGAAGTCCTTGTAGTTTATATCTTAAGTTTAAAGATGGCACAGTGTAACTAAACTTGATAGCTTTCCATGAAAGAAGGGTTAGGGCAGAAATTCTTTGTGATCTTGGGGGGCTCTGGGCTGAAGAGGTGTGCTGTTTTCTTATGTGGGATAAAGTCACTGGAACTTCTAAGAAACACAGGCACTCATCATGCATGGCTGGCTGTTCTTCAAGTCCCCGATATCTTTCAAGTGGTACAAACTGAGAGTTGTTCTCAACAGGGAGGAATGCAGATTAAAAGCTTTCCATTCAACTTGTTCAAGCTTTTTAGGAATGACAGGTAGTTACAATGTAAGGCTTGTTTTCTCGAAATAAAGAATCTGATACCTACTTTTACAGCTTGCTCTCCTTCCTTCCTTCCTTCCTTCCTTCCTTCCTTCCTTCCTTCCTTCCTTCCTTCGTCCAGTCCAGTGATTTTACTAGGGTGGCCAACCTAAGGTTTGGAAGTTCTGCCTATACTGATATAAATGGTTAATTCTTCAAACATACAGTCTTAAAGTCGTGTCTGGAGCATTAAGAACATAAGTAACTTGTCTATAATTACACAGCCAATGTGTCAGAGGAAGGACCTAAACCTAAGTCTTTCAACTTCACTATCTCTTTAATGATTCCATTCTCTGATGAAGCTATTCTCCTTCTTCCAAAAGCCAACCCCTCCACAGGCATCCTTTATCCCACCCTCTCCTCTTCTCTAGAAGATTATCTCCCCACTATCTTTCCCAGGGCTAGATAAGACATAAAACTCCTGACAGTATAACCTGTAAAATGCCAGGTAAATAAGGGATGGTGACCATGAGGATGATGGCTCTTCATGAGGCATATTTACATCTGGGCTGAAATCCTGGTTCTGTTGCTTACTAAGCAGTATGACTTTGAGCAAAGCACTTAGCCTCTCTATGCCTCAGTTTCCTCTTCTGTATGAATTGGGAATAAAGATATTTGCACTATGTCACAGTTATCACTATGAGGATCAAGTGAGATAAAGTCCTTTGTAACCAGAAATCGTTGTAAAAATGTAAGTTGTCATCATGAATAAACATTGATAATTACTAGTAACACCCACAACATCTTATCTAGCACAGTGCAGACAGGAAGATACAGGAGTGGAGGAAGTAAAAATGAATTTGATGGAAGTTCTCTGATGGAATGGCAACCAGAGAATGATCATATCAAGGGCTAGGGTAGGAACCACAAAACCAGCAGGCAAAATAGAGGAAAATTATGTTCTGTAAATGGCATTTCAAAGGTCAACTTTCAAGGAAAAAAAAAACCAAAAATCCCATCAGTCAGAAGGTATAGCTGACATTTTTCTACTATTGTTCGGCTTGATACCAAATGTAATAGAAGTAGAAGAGAACTAAGAAATAGTTCAAACCTCTCATTTTTCAGAAAATTAAGACCCAGAGACATTAAGTGATTTAGCTAAGACCACACAGCTTGTTGGTTGTAGAAATAGGACTCTTCACAATCTTCTTTTCTCTATACCATACTACGTAGAGAGGCTAGCTTAAAAGTGAGCCAGAACACATGAATATAGGGGCAAAGAAAGGGAGAAATTGCTCCCTACTCCAAATTGTGGTTGACATGCTTCTCTATCTCCCTATGTTGCCAGTTCTCAAACCCTGAAATCTCTGGCTCCAGAAGTGGGGAAGAAGCAGATCAAGATATACAATTCTCCAGCTACAACCTTGCCTCATTCCTTTAACCTCATCTGTGCAGAAAGCCTGTATCCAATTGGGTCTCTTTATCTTTGCTGTAGAATCTGGAATGTTGTTCAGCTGGAGTTGTTCAGCTGGAGTTGTTCAGCTGGAGTTGTTCTGGGGCGGCCCTAGACTGGTGGATATGGATGAGGCCCTTCTTCTCTGGCAACTGAGTGCTGCCATTAGCAGCCTCCCAGAGAGGAACAGGAAAACCTCTTATTTGAGACCTCACTGACAGCCTGGGAAAGACTAAGGCAACACCCAAAGATTCAAAGGCATCCAGCCCAGTGATACCATTTTGGGCCCAAGTTTGGGATGGAGAAATGCTTTAGGCTTTGTGATTCTCACAGAATCAGAGCAAACAATGTGACAGAGATGGGGAAAAAACAAAATAAAACATCAATAAGGGAATGTGGGGCTGACCCAAGGACTTTGACAAGGAGATTATACAGAAGTACAGAGGCTTTCATGCCTGACTTCTGGGTTGGCTCAAACAGTGCTAGACAATGCTTACCAATTTTAGTTTGTTAAAAGAATCCATATGGGCTATGGCTTCTAAAATCTTTCAGTTTTGAAACGCTCATTCCTAAAGTCAGTAGTTTCTCTATGATCAATCTCACATTACTCATCTCTCTTAGAGAATACAAATTAACGTGTGGGGTGGGGAGGGGATGGGCCTAGTCCTGGCCAAACCTTTTGTTTCCTTTGTGGTCTCTCTCTCACTCATCTGCTCCTCTTCCTTAGCTTCTACATATTTCTTCCTTTTAGAGAACTCATATCCTTCCAGTATTAGATAGGAGGTCAGCCACATGTCAAGTCATGACTTTCAATAATACAATAATAAATCCCATTTATGTAGTGTCTCAAGGCTTTACAAAGGACTGTCCTCATAATAGAGAGGAAATGGAACTGTGTAGAGCACTGGATTTGGAGGTGGTTAGAAGGCCTAGGGTGAAGTCTCACCTCCTTTACTTGCTTATTACATCTTTGACCTTGGATAAGTCAGCAAAGTGCTTGCAGACTGACTGATTTTATTTCTCTGCATCTCAGCTTCCTCTTCTGTTATATGAGGGTATTGGTTAAGACGGCCTCTAAAGTACTTTCCAACTCTAAATCTGTGATCCTATGAGTTTTGTGAGGTAGATGGTACAAGTATTGTATTTTTTTTTCAGATGAGGACACTGAGACTCAGAGAGGGTTAGGATTTGACTGAGGTCACATAGCAAGCATCAGAAGGAAGACTTGTAACCAGGTCCTCCCCTGGCTTCAGGTCTCTGGTCTTCTGTCTACACCAAGCTGCCTCTCAGTTAGTTTCAAAGACATCTAGAGATCCAACATTGGTTGTGGGCTAGGTTTCTTGATTAGGGTTGGGAATACTGGGTGTTCGATTTCTAACTTTCAGGGAAAGTAAAAAGGGCTTGGTGCAGCTGACATATTGGGGCTGGGGGGCGGGTGGAGATAAAAGAGAAAAATGCTGGGAATGTAATGTGCTCTTTTTGTTGTTGTTGAAAGGAAGAAGCTGGCAAGAACACAGCTCTTTTCTGCCAGCAATGCGGCAGCAGTGACTTGGCAGCAGCCAGGAACCAGATGCCATCCTCATCTGGTTGTCTTGGCTGGATGATTTGTTTGAAGTGAACAGTCCAAACACAGCAAGTGAGGGTGGGGGTCCTTCCAGGACTGATCACAGGGCAAGGTGGTAAAGTAGAGAGCTTTCCATCCATTCCCTGATTTTCAGAAACTTTGTATAATGCAGGTAGCTCTTCCCTGGCAGATTAGCCTAGCCAATGGAGGTAGAAGAGGTAGCCCTTTAGCCAAATGCCAGGAGAGTAAAGTACATCATGACTGGCTTTCCTCAAAAAGAAGGTGAGCTGTGAAATCCTCCTTTTCCAGGCCCCTGCTAAGGTTCAGGCATGACTGGCTTTTTCAGAAAAAGAGATGGAGCTATCTGGACATTTTGAATTAAGTCAATGACTGAGCTGCCACCTTTCTTTAGACATTACAGCCAGAAGTTTAGAGGTTCATCTAGTCAGATGCTTTCACTTGACAGAGGCGGGAACCTAGGCCTAGAGAGGTGAAGAAACTTCTTCAAGGTCACAGGTAATACATATTCAAATCTCAACTTTCTGACCTTACATCCTGGCTCTTTGCACTGCCCTAATTTATTTTGCTGATGGCAGGGCACAGAACCCATTGTGGACCATGGTCCCTGGAACATCTAAGGGGGCAACAGGGCCACTGGACCTTCTAAACAATGTTCACAACTATCAGTGATAGAAAAACTGGTAAATAGATGTAATTCTAAATACACCGGTGACATTCAACATGCTGTCAAGAAAGAAAGGGAGACCAGGAAAGAAAGTTCTGTCTGTCCATGAGCAAACGTTTGCCAGCCCCACAATCTGTTAGCCAAATGCTGAAGGGCTTACAACTGAGGCTTGGGGAAGAATGGAAGGAAGGGAAGAGGGGGAAAGGTGAGGAAGGAAAGTAGGAAAACGTCTCTCTGGGTCCACCTGAAACCAAAGGCAAAAATCACTTTATAACAAAAGCTGAAAGTTTGGGTACATGTTTGTATACACATCAGTATGTGTGATAAGAAGGCTGCCTTATAGTAAAACCTGCCAATAACACCCATTTTGGTCACCATCTGCTACAGAAGAGAGAAAGCACCTGTCAGGAGCAGCTGCTGACTGCAGAGGGAAGGTAAGAGACAAATCAGCCTCACTTTGGAGTTGGCCTGCTGCAAGGTAGCACATGGCCCTGACCAACAGGAATGCCAACTGCTCCCTTTTAAGCTCAGCCTAATTAGGAGGTGGACAGTGTGGAGAAATCTCAGCATTGTTCATTTAGTTCATTGTAGTAAGTCCAGAAGGAAAACTGTCCTTCCTTAAGGCCTCTGTCCCATACCTTGCATCAGACTGAACAACTTATTAATTTCTGGAGCACAGAAGAGACCTCAGAACTTCAAGGATTGTTGGAATTTTAAGAAGAAGTAATTCCCAGAAGTGAATTCTTGTTCAGGTATGGGTAAGGTTATATGGGTGGCCTCTTAGGTCCCTCCTAGTTGTGAGATTTTGGGATGTTGAGGCCAGATAATACTTAGAGTTCCAGTCTCTCCTCACTATAAAGAGAGAGGTGACCTCCTCATCTTTCTGCACATGGCATATGATTTTTCCATGGTATGTGGTCATGGTTTAGCGAGCCTTAATAGAATGGGTTTGTTTTCTGTTTTAAGATTACGAAGGAGTGGTGTTGGTGTTTGTGTGTGTGTGTGTGTGTGTGTGTGTGTGTGTGTGTGTGTGTGTGTGAATTCCAAAACCATAAAAAAAAAAAACAGAATTTCAAAAGGAAGTTTTTTCATTCTATTTATTTCAAACACCCAATATTCTAAAAACATCTTTATAATCAATGGTTATTTTTTTAAAAAAAATTAAAGTTGTAGGTTCTGGCTCTCCTAACTTCATATCAATGAACCTAGGAAGCCATGATTGTATACTATACCATGAGTTCTTAACCTGGGGTCCACAGCCTCTCAAAGTTTCCATGGAGAGATTTCAGGAGATCTGTGAAACTAGATAGGAGAAAAACTACATCTTTATTTTCACTAACCTCTAACTGAAACTTAGCATTTCCTTCAATTATGACTTTAGGCAATACACATTATTCTAAGAAGAAATTCTTAGACTGGACAAAGGGTCCATGACACACACACACACATACAAAAAGGCATACTACATCCTTCCTTGATTGGCATGTGTTTCCTCAATTGACCCAGAATGCAACCCTGACAGCATTCTTTCAGAGTTGCTATGGCTGAAAAATTTTTTACCCCATAGCTGACTTGGTGATGAGCTTCTGCAAACTTAGGCAGTCTGGTCAACAGAGAGATATACAGGATGGTACTGGATCTTATTCAAAACTCTTTCATCTTGGCAAGACCAGCCAGGGCCTAAGCTTCACCAGCCTAGCCCTTGAAAATTCAGGCTCACTGTCACCATAAGGAGGCAACAGAATAAGTGCTTTAGGTGAGAACTTTATCGACTATATGAAAGACCTAATAACAACTATGTTCACTTGCTTGGGATATACCATATTTGTTGTTGTTCAGTTGTTTCAGTCATATCTGATTTTTCAAGACCCCATTTGGAGTTTTCTTGGCAAACATACCAGAGTGGTTTTCCATTTCCTTCTCCAGCTCATTTTATATATGAGGAAACTGAAGCAAATAGGATTAAGTGACTTGCTCAGGTCACGCAGTTAGTAAGTGTCTGAGGCCAGATTTGAATTCAGGTTTTCCTGACTCCAGGCCTGGCACTCTATCCCTTATGCCACCTAGCTGCCCCTAGTATTTCTTTACTGGTAACATTGAAGACAAATTAGCACAGTATAGTAAAAAAGACATGAGTGTGTTATTCAGGAGACCTGAGTCCTATTCCTAGCTCTTTAACTAACTCTCTGGATGGCCATGGGAAAGTCATTCCAATTCCCTGAGTCTCAGTTTCCTCATCTGTTAAATGAGCTGAATAGACTAGATTATTTCCAAGGCTCCTCCTAGCTCTAACATTCCATGGTTCTCTGAAGCCTGGTGTAAACAGTGCAGGAAAGGGTCACAGGATCTAGAATTCTCCACACTCTCAGCTCCTTGCTTGAACATGGTCCCTTCACACTTGTTTTCAAGGAGAACTACTACTAGACTGTTCTACAGTTGCTTTCCCATTGGCCAAGCTGGAAAGATACAGCCTGGTTCACCCTAAGAGTTGTGTCCAGGCACTGGAGCAGAAGTGGCAAGGCAAGGTGAATCAGTAGGTCTTTCTTTGAGGGACTGCACCCTTTTGAAATGAAGAAATCCAATCCCACCTTGAGGGATGGCTCTACATACTAGGTTCTCTGATCCTATCATAAATTAAGTTGCTTAATTATTCTTTAAGTTTGGCTATTCTAACCAGGACATCCTGGCCTTGGAAAAGGACAGAGAAACAAATCAACATAATGATACTACGGAAAGACTATACCAGGAGGAGGGAGTTGTGGCTTGACTCCTCGCCCTGCCACAAACTTGCTGAGGGGCCTTCCTCCTGTATTTATGAACTGCACTCCAATTCCCTATAAAATGAGAGGGCCAACCCAGCACAGAATCTTCAAGGGCCCTTCCAGCTTGAACATTCTATGAGTTGTTAAGGAAAGAAAAGAGAAGCATTTCATCAGTCCATCAACAGATGCTTCTTTCTGATAGAAAGAAAAAGGTTCTTTGAAAGAGCCGAGGAGTGGGTATGCCATTGAGAAAGATCTAGATGAGAAATGATTTCCAACCTCAAATCTTTAAATGCCAAGGAAACCATTTCAGTCCATTACCATACCAAAGAGATTTAATAGCTATGAGACAAATTAAGAGATTGGGGGTGCTGGTCACAAGACATGTCTTGAGGGTAAATTCTGACAGAAAAACATTTAAAAAACTGTCTGTAATTCTGTAGATTTCCCAGAACATTCTTAGTCATTGAGCCTCTCATCTCTCCCATGTTTCAAAAGAAAGAAAACAAGGGCTCAGTGAAATGTTAGAGCTTCTTTTATATGCCTGGCCACTTAACACACAATAAATAAATAAATAAATAAATAATCATATTGAATAACTCAGAGGGAGGCCTGGGGGGAGAGAGGGAGGGAGACCATGGGTATTGATTGAGTGATGGTATGAATAGTTTTCTTCCTGAGATTTGGTACTTATATCAAGGACACAGAACATGGAAAACAAGAGACGGACAACTTGTTGCTTTAATTAATTTCACTTGCTGTTGGGCCCATTGAGTAAATGGCAAAGAGCGTGAACTGAGAGGTGATTAGTCCTTGCAGTGAGTTGATGCCAATCTGGGAGATAAAAGTCTGAGGCTGAGTACCTGAATGTAAGTGAATAGCATTAAACAGGATTGTATCAACAAGTAAACAGCTCCAAAGAAAGCTTGGAGGATCTTGAACCCACTTTGAAAAGTTCACAAAGATCTGTAGGAACACTCATGAAAAGTCAACTTCAGCTCTGAGCTCTTGTGGAAAAGGGGCTCTATGTTTGGGGCTTCCATTCATTAACTTCAGTCATCAATTCCACTTCCCTCCAAGCCTCCAGGAGGTAACAAAGAAGAGGTCAGCACTGTCTCAGTGCCCAAAGGCATCAGTATTTCTCCATGCAGCCGTGCAAAGTTTTTGGAAACAGAGGAATGCCCAGGATGGATGCTTTGAGTTCTGCTCTGAAAGATAAGTGGCTGCTGTATAGAAAGTGGATTTCAAGGCCTGTAAAACACATCAACATTCACTAGGCATCCCAGGGCAGGAGAAAGAAAGAAAAGACAAGAGACCTGGGTCCTAGGTCCAGCTCTGCCACTAATGTACTGTGTGTTACCTTGGCTAAAACACTCCATTGGGCCCCAGTTACCTTATCTACAAAATGTCAAAATTGCTATTGGGCTGTTTCAAAGTTTCCTTCTAGCTTTAACATTCTATAATTCCTTTTTAAAACATTAAAGAGTTGAAAGGACCCATTTTTACTCCAAACTTGGATGTTTCTTTTATTTAGCAATTCTGAAAATTCTTGGCCTGGCTACATTTATGGCTCATCTTAAATCTCCTGGGCCCAGATTTCAGGTGGCAGAAATTTTTCTGTTTGTCTTGGAGTTCAAAGGCTGTATATTTGGATCTGGGGCCAGAAATTGCATTTTCTTCCGAAAATTATCCTTTGTCTAGATAAGACCATAAAAGAGATGTCAATCTACTCTTCATGTTATAATAATGGTGACTTGGATTCAGTTCAAGTTCTTAAAGAAAAAGAATTTCTTAAACACTGATTTTATGCACAGAATACTGTGCTATGTGCTGAGGAAGATATAAAATTTAGATAAGACATAGTCCCAGATACCATGGATTGTGAAATATAAGCTACATACACAACAGCTATAATTTAATTAAACTCACTTCTTCAAACATTTATTACATATCTGTTATATAAGACACTGTGTGAAATGCTAAGGAAAACAAAGACAAAAATAGTCAATGGTCTCTACCTTCAAGGAGTTTCTAATCTACCAGTAGAAAAAGCTTGTACCAAGATAAACAAATATGAGAAAATGTTAGGTGACAGAAAAGGTTAAAACTGTAGGAGTTAGGAGAGATTTCTACTGAGCTGAACCTTGAAGGAAGCTAGGGAGTCTAGCTTCTGAGTTGGTGAGAAGGGTGTGCATGTTACAAATGGAAGACTTTGTGAAAAGGCACAGAGATGGGCCATGAGACAGTAAGTTTGGGGAAATGCTAGTAGATCAGTTTAGCTAGATTATATAGTGCTTTAAGGGGAGTATGAACTAATTCTGGCAAGATAAGTAGGAAGCAATTTGTATAGGACCTTAAGTTATAGGCAAAAGCATTTGCATTTTAACCAAGAAGCCATAGATAGTGGAAAGAAAAGGATACACAGGTAGAAACACGAAGATTCAGCAATGGATTGGCTCTGTGGGATAAGAGTTGTAAATCAAGGGTGACACTGAAGTTGCAGCTTTGGGTGACTGTGAGATTGTTGGTATCTTCAACAGTAAGAGCAGAGTTTAGAAGAGAAAGAGAAAAAAAGAGGAGGATTTGGGTAGAAAGATAATGAGTTCTGTTTTTAATAGTGAGCTTGAGATGCATACAGGATAACCAGTTGAGGTGTCTAAGAGGCAGCCATTGATGCAAGACAGAAACACAAGAGAGGGGCTTTGTTGTTCAGTTGTTTTAGTCATGTCTGACTTTTTGTGACCCCATTTGGGATTTGCTTGGCACAGATACTGGAAACCCAGGCAAACAAACAGGGTTAAGTAACACGTCCAGGGTCACACAGCTAGTAAGTGTCTGAGGCCAGATATGAACTCAGTAAGAGGAATCTTTCTGATTCCAGGCCTGGCACTCTATCCACTGCACTGTCTAGCTACTCAAGAGAGGAAATATAGATTTGGTAATATATATAGATCAGTGTGGAGATCATAATTTCACCCACAGCAACTGATAAAAAGTGAAATACCATAGAGGGGAAAAAAGAAATGGGCCTGAGGCTTAGAACAGGACCTTATGAGAATACTCATGGTTGGTGTTTGTGACACTGAGGAAGATCAATCAAAAGAGGCTAAGAAGGAACAATTAGATAAATAGGAGAACCAGCAGACAGCAGCATCATGGAAACCTACAAAAGAGAGTATTTAGGAGGAGTGATGGTGTCAAAGGTTGTGAGATGAGGATTGATAAAAGACCATTGCAGTGAGATATTTGTAACAGTAACTGTGGAGAAAGTGGTCTCAGTTGACTGATGAGGTTAGAGACAGACTGAAGAGGGTTTAGAAGAAAGTGAGAGGAGAGAAAATGAAGGCATTGAGTATATGTTGCTCTCAAGGAATTTAGCTGAGAAGGGAAGAGATATATAGGAAGATATGGGTTCTAGGATCAAGTGTAGATTTTTTTTAAGGACAGGGAAAATGTGGGTTTTCTTTTGTAGGTATCAGGGAAAGAGACAGAATATATGGAGAAAGGAATGAAGGGATAGTGGGGAAAATATCTGAATGATGTGAAGTATGGAGTAAGGGAAAAGGGCGAGCTCTTTGAGAATGGCCTCAAATTTTTTTGATGAAGGATGAGACTACATCTTTAGCTGAGAGACTTAGGCAGAGACAATAAGGTTTGGAACAGCTGCTGTGCAGAGTTAGATACTGAATTCATTAGGGAAGAGTACCAAGAAAATGCACTGTCATGGATGCCAAAGGAGGATGTGGTCAACAGTGTCAAAAGCTGTAGAGAGGTCATTTAGGGTGAAGAATTAGACAAGCTATGGAATTTGGAAGTTAAGACATTTTAGGTAACAGAGCAGTTTTGGCTGAGTCATGGCAACAAAAAAAGGGATTGTAAAGAACTGAGAAATGAGGATGAGGTAAGAAAATGGACATAATGAGTGCAGATGACTTTAGGAGTTTGGCTCTGAAAAGATTAGCTATAGCATAATACCTTGAGGGCATATCAGTGTCAAAGAAAGAGTTTTTAAGACTGCTGGAGGTTTGGATACATTCAAGAATGAGGGAGGGAGAAAGTGAATAAGAGAGAATGAAGATGAATGAGAAAGAGTCAAATGAGAAAGAGTCAAATGAGAAAGAATCAAAGGAACAAATTCCTAGAGGATAAAAATGAAGGACACAAGATGCTCTTGGCAAGGAGAAAGGTCACCTCTTCCTCTAAGTATGGTGTAGATGCTGGCACTATATGGGCCTTATTTTCTCAATAAAGAGATAAGTTCCTCTGCTAAGACAGAAGAGAGTGACATCAGTGGATGGATGACAGAAGTCTTGGAATAACTGCTTCATAGGGTGTTATAGAGAATCAAGCAGAAAAGAATGAAAAGGCTGCTGTGTAGCAGTGAGATACTGTAATGGATACAGTTGGAACAGCTGCAAAAATATAGATCATGAAGGAAATATAGGTTTGGTATGTTTTTCAGGCAGACAGCAAGTCAACAAGCATGTATTAAGCACTTAGGCATTGTACTAAGCACTGCTCAAGGAGCTTAGAATTTAATGGGTGGGGCAAAATGCAAACAATTATATACAAACAAGAATGAAAAAGGATAAATTGGAGATAAGCAACAGAGGGGAAGATATTAAAATGAAAGGGGATCAGAAAAGACTTCTTGTAGAAGGTGGGCTTTTTAACTGAGACTTGTAGGAAGTCAGGAAAGCTAGGAGATGAAGATAAGGAGGGAGAAAGTTCCAGGGATGGAACTAATGACAGGACAAGGAGACAAGAAATTCAAGGCAAGAGAATGGTGTATACTTAATTTGGTCAAACACGGTCAAGAATATAGAAGGAGAAAGGTGAAATCATAGCAAGTGCAGGACTGAAGAACTGGAGATGGAGATGGGGACAAAGAATAGGTTTAGGAGGAGTGATTGAGTGAGATGAGGTAAAAGGACAGGATGCTGTGATGAAAGAAAATCCACAATTCAAGATCGGGGGAGTGAGTAGTTATGGGTAACAACAATATCTTAGGTATAATCTGTCCTGCAGTTAGCTGAGGGAGAATAAAGTTATAGGTCATAGGAGTTGAGGAATCTGATGAACTGGGAGTTTAGTGGGTTTAATAAGACATCAGTGTATATAATTATGTTCCAGATATGAAGGCAGAGATTGTTGCTCAAAGAAAGACTACGAGCCCTGTATTAAACTTCTTGAAAAAAGAGGATGACCTGGAGGCCAGGACATAACTAGGACAAATACCTGGACTGTGTGTCAGAGATGGACATACCTTTCTCAAAGGAAAAGGAGTTGTTGAGTAATGGTGGTAAAGGAATGGTTTGGGAGTGGCACCAATGAGCATGGAGTGAGGCTGATTACTCTTTCTCCCACCCAGTGTTTTAGGGAAGGAGAACCCAACCGTGAAGACAGAGGCGGGGGGGGGGGGGGGTGGTTGGGGGAAGACTTAAAATGTTTTAGAAGTTGTATTTGCATGAATGCAAGGACATAGAAAGAAAATAAGAGAAAAATGTCTGAGATGAAGGAAAGTTTGTTAAAGATGAATGAGAATTCCAAAGGGCCCATTAGAAAGGCTATTAACAGCTGTGAAGCCACATGGGTGAAAGAGAAGGCTCAAAGAAAAGGATTGATGTTTGCAGTGGATTGAATAATGATAAACAACAACAAAGAGAAAAACAACCTTCCCCAAGGAAAGGGTGGGACAAACATAACTAATAGTAAGTTGATACCCAAGATAAGTAAGGGAATAGGAAAAGGGCATCTTATTGCTCTTGTTAAAATCCTCAGGGAATGAAAGAATTGGAAGATGGGATGGTGGTCAGCAATATCCCACAGAAGCCAGAAGGGGAATGCCCAATAAATAAGGAGAGACTGAATAAGAACTGCGACTTAGCAAAGAGAATTACCTAGAAAGGAAGGGATTCTTATCTATAGGACCCACAGAGGAATAGAATCTGAACTTTGCCTCTCCTGAGTGAATTTGGCCTGTAAAAAGAAAGCTTCACTTCCAGGCACGGGGTATTTGCTGATTCAATAGTCAGCCCATTCCATTCACTGTCAGTTTTAATTGTTAGAAAAGGTTCCATCTTTAGGAGATTTGCTTCCTTGGACTTTAATCCACAAATATTCTAGTTCTGTCTATTTTAGAGACCCACAAAAGGCTAATTCTTCTTCCAGATGAAAGAGGGATCCAGCCTCCCAGAAACTAAATTTCAGCAAAAGTCTACAAAATTCTATTTTTGAAAAACAAGAATAAAAAAACCAAGCAATTAATAATAACTTACTAGTACCTGGCACAGGCAACTAGGTGAACTCGGTGGAGAGAGTACCAAGTCTAGAGTTAGGAAAACTCATCTTGCTGAGTTCATATGTGACCCAAGACACTTACTAGCTGTGTGGTCCTGGGCAAGTCATTTAACTCTGCCTGAGTTTCCTCATTTGCAAAACAAGCTAGAGAAGGAAATGAGCAAACTACTCCAGTATCTTTGCCAAGAAAACTCCAAATGGGGTCACAAAGAGTTGGACACAACTGAAACAACAATAACAACAGCTACAACAACACTGCCAGCAGTGCCTTGTGTGGCACTTACCACTGGGAAACAGAAAGACCAACCCTGCTTTCAAGGAGATTACATTCTAAGGAGAGATGACAACACATAAAAGAAAGCTGAAAAGGGGGAGGGCGTGGCATACATGTAAGTCCAGGAGTAAGAAGCAGAGCCCAGAGAGGAATGAAAGAGTGAGCATGTTTGGGTATTCTCCTAAAAGTTCTGGAAGAAATATATCAAGTAAGGAAGGAGCTATGGGAACAGAGTGACCTGTCAGTTCAGAGCCAAAACTATCTGTACACCTCTTCTCTCTCACTATATCACAGCACCATCTCAAAATCAAGTGGGTAGAAGGATTGGTCTGTACATCTCTGGATTATCTAAACCAACTTTACATTCATCAAACAAACAGCATGACTGTAAAGATCCTTCTTTGCTCTGTGCTGGATCCAAGAGACAAATTTGATGATGGCCTGCAGTCATATGCCTCACCTGCCTTTGATATTTCTGATCTTAATCCATAGCCCCCTCCTTATGAATGACTTGTGATTGTGACAACATTCAACTCCAGCTCTCTGGTTTATGTACAATAAATAACTAGTCCGTATCCCAAAACTCTTGACCTGATTCAGTCAGAAAAACAATTACTGTAATGCTTGATTAAATAGGTCATGCTGGCTCATCGTTGGAATGGAATTCATTGTCATTTGTCATCCCTCATATCCTTAGTATCACAAAGTACTTTATAAAGTAACTGATACTAATTTCCAAAGCAATAGGACAAGGAGAGAACTCCAAGTGCATTTTTCTGGGCTGTATTATCTTCTGAGGGGGGATGCTGGATAGTGAGTGAAAGGAGGGAACAGGTGAAGGGGTAGGGGGAGAGGGAGTTATATTTACTAGTGTCAGTAAAGGATTGATGGCTTTTATGAAAATACAAAATGCATTTTTTTAGGGCACTGAAGAGTGCTGACTTTCAAATCCACAGATTTATAATACCAACTGAGGTTTCTCTGTAGTGAAAACATAGGCTTTTCTTTTTTTTTTAATTTTGAAAGATCAATAAGGAAAAGTGATCATGAGGAGGAAGACTAAGAGACTGATAAAATATTCAAATGTTACTGTAAATGAGGACGGTAAAGAGGCCAGCAACTACTAAGCTCCTTTCAACCCACTGGAAACTTAGACTGTGCCACATTTCAAGTCTTCTATCTTTCTCCCTGTCCAGAGAACTTCCCATGGGCTGCCAAGCAGTCAACTGGCTGCCAAGGAAGCAGGAGCCTAGCTCATTGCTACTCCTTCTCTCTTCTCCCCTGGCTGTGGATGAGACTGGCAGCCCCTGGACTGAGCTCTGAACCTTCTTTCCTTTCTGGCAGTCCAGACGTGCTCAAAGCCTCCATCCCCATCAGACTTTCTTGCTGTCCTGGGTTGACCAGCTAGCCAACTAGCATTTATTGCCAGACACTATACTAAGCACAGAGGGAAGACAAAAACAAACATACAAACGAAAACCAATCTCTCCTCACTAGGAGCTCATAGTCCACTGAGAGAGACAACACTCAAACAACTATTTACAAACAAGACATATAAAGGACAAATCAGGGACAGTCTCAGAGGGAATGCATTAAGATTAAGGAAGACTAGAAAAGGCATTGTGCAGAAGATATGACTTTAGCTGAGACTATGACCTAAAGATAAGTCAAGTGGCAAAGGACTGCCTCTTTGTTGCCTCCTTTTTCTTGGTCTCTATGTCTCCTCTGTCTCTTTCTTTCTCTCATTCTCTACCCACCCCACCCCTCTTTTCCACACAGGCCCCACTGAGTTTAGGAGGAATAGCCATTGTAATCTTCTCTACTTGAATAATTAGGAATATTACTAAGGATTCAATTTAGTCATTCTTGATAATGTAGCTTATTAATACTAAAATTAATTATTTATTAATAATAATATATGCTGATGATCACCACTAAATACCTAGGATTCTGGTGCAAACCTGTGCAACTTGGTGTGGGATTCAGTTTTGTTGGTATATTAAGATCAGAATGAAAAACCCCAGCAGTCCTGTCATGCCAAAAGTTCTGGAGTTTCAGTAAATTTAATAGCTCCTGGACGCTGAAGGGTATCTCCTCTTCTGGCAGTCACAGATAGTGATAAGGACTGAACATGTGATCTCCTTGGTAGGGTGAACTCGCAGGTGAGGAAACTCGGTTCCATGTGTAGATTGGCACCTTCTCTTAACTTGCAGGGTTAGAGGTGCCTAGGGCAGTGAGAAAGGAAGTGTCGTGCCCAGGGGCACAGAGCTGGCACGTGTCTGACAGAGGTAGCACTTAAAAGAAATCAAATCTTCCTAGCTTCAAGACTATGTCTTTATCCATTATTGCAGAGCTGCCTTGAGCATCACTTAAGGCAAAGACTACCTCTTCATTTCCTTTGAGTCCAAATATGGTCTCAGACACTTACTAATGCTGTGACCCTGAGCATGTCACCTGGTCTCTTTCTGCCTCAGTAAAATGAGGATTAACATCACCTGCTTCCCAGGACTGTTGAGATCAAATGAGATGATGATTGTAAAGTTAGTACAGTGCCTGGCACACAGGAGGCACTAAACGAATGTTTATTCCCTTTCTCTTTGTATCCCCCTCAGCATTTAGCAATGTTTGTTGTTATTCGGGTATTTTCAGTTGTGTCCGACTCTTTGTGACTTCATTTGGGGTTTTCTTGGCAAAGATCCTGGATGGTTTGCCATTTCCTTCTCTAGTTCATTTCACAGATGAGGAAACCGAGGCAAACACGGTTAAGTGACTTGCCCAGGGTCACACAAGTGTCTGAGGCCTGATTTGAACTCACAAAGATGAATCTTCCTTACTTCCTGAGCCCAGCGCTCTATCTATCATGCCACCTACCTGCCCTTATTTGGCAATGTACCTTACAAATAATAGGTGCTTAATAAATATTGTTGACTTGAATTTCCTTTCTGCTGAAAACATTAGGTTGATATCCTGCTAAGAGCCAAGAAATACCTTTTAGATAATATGATCACTGGCAGGCCTTCTAATAAGAGCTTTGGATTCAAGTCTGAAAATTCCATTAAGAGAAAGTTAAATGAAAAAATAATAGAATAAAAACATCCACAAAATCTTCTAAGCAATAACATCCAGCCAAGGCCTGTCCTGCCCTCTACAGATACTTAACTGGCTATTTCCAGGTGGTGGAGAGAACCATCTAAGTGCTAGAAATAAGGACTGCCAATCTTACTGAGCTGAGTCTTCTTCCCAAAATGCCTGGCCAAGAGACAGACACTGCCAGAAAGCCAGGGATACAGCCTCTGCTAGATCTGCATTTCACATGAGAGCATCAGGGAATTTCAGAACTGGAAGGAACCTCAGAGATCATCTAGTCAAAGCTCATCATTTAATAAAAGAGGCAGCCAGATAAGGGAAGTGGTCAGTTATCTAGGGCTATACACGTGGCTTTGGTGGCAGAGATGCCACCAAATGGATATCTAGTACTTGTTTTCCCATAAGGTATTTTGGACTAAGCTAAAGCTTTCCAAAGTTGTGGTTGTGTTTTTCCTATTATAATGAAACCTCATTAATTTAGACTTATTAAGGTTTAGGCCAGTAGGCCAATCTGAGACAGTGAAGAGAGGGAACTAAAGAATTTAAGAAAATAAGATATGTCTGTTAGATTTTTTCCCCCAGTATCAAGGGTACTATAAAAAAAGGCTAATGGAAAAGGAAGAGGTGTTAGGAATGTTTTATGGAACAGATGAAACCTATCTATAATGAATACATTACATGTGAGGATTCAAGTGTCCTGCTACAATACTTGAAGTTCTAGAACAATCAGGATAATATGTCAGCCTCTGTAAAAACACACAGAATAAAGACTAAGTGGGAGCACTGGCCCCAGCTTACACACTCTTTACAGTCATTCAGGTCAAGTTAAGTGGGGTATGGTCAGTCCAGGAAAGGTAGAAAGGTAATGAAAAGACCTTGGACCTCCTTCATGATATGGAAAAAATATTGGACTTAGAAGACCAGGACTGAGGTCTAAGCTCTGACACTGTAATGATGTATGTACATACACACATATACATGTGTGTGCACATATACATACACAAACAAACATACATGTACACATATATTTAAAACCCTGACCCAGGAATAGGAAGACCTGTGTTGGTTCTCATTTTATACTTGATATTTCAAATTGTTTTCTGAAGAGTAATTTTGAAAAAAATTACTGGGAAGTACTTACTGTTCTCCCCTGACAGATGGGAAAAGGTAAGCCCTGTCTGAGAAGCATAAAGGAATGTGGAGATTTGGCAACCAATCCAATAACTTGTTCAAAGTCAATAATAAATCCAGCTAATTTAAGACCCAAAGTTGATTTTGGGACCAAGGTTATCCAATTTGGTTGGCTGAATTGATTATAGCAGTTATTCAGATGCTTCTTTGTTTTACATAGTAGACTATAACTTCCTTGAGGGCAGGGATGCTTTCATTTTTGTATTTGTATCACCAGCCCTTAGTACAGTGCTTTTTTGCATAGTAGGTACTAAATAAATGTTTTCTGAATTGAATTAAGCTGAATTTTATACTGGGGATGCAAAAGTTGTATGGCCAATGAAGTGAATGTGTGCAAATCTATTCCTTTTCAAAGCATCTCACATACAATCAATCAATAAGCATTTGTTAAGCATCTACTATGTGCTAGGCACCATGCTAAGTGCTAGGGATACAAAAAGAGGCAAAAGTCAGTTCCTGTCCTGAAGGCATTCAAAATCTAAGGGGAGAAACAAACAAATACATACAAACAAACAAACTATATTCAGGATAAATAGGAAATAATTAATGGAGGGAAGACATTGGAATTAAGAGAGGTTAGGGAAGATTTCCTACAGAAGATGGGATTTTAGTTGGAACTTATAGGAAGCCAGGGAAGTCAGCAGGCAGGAATGAGGAGGGAAAGTATTCCAGGAATGGCAGACTGTCATAGAAATGCCCAATCAAAGGATTGAGGGTCTTGTTCATGGAACATCCAGGAGGCCACTGTCACTGGATTGAAGAGTACATAGTGAGGAGTAAGGTATAAGAAAACTGGAAAAGTAGGAGAGGGATAGTGTATAAAGAATTTTGAATGCCAGAGTATTTTCTATTTGATTCTGGAAGCAATAGGGAGCCACTGGAGTTTATTGAGTAGGAGGGTGACATGTTTTGGAGCTGAGATTTAGGAAAATCACTTTAATATCTGAATGGAGGATGGACTGGAGTGGGAAGGGACTTGAGGCAGGCAGACCCATCATTAGGCATCAGTAATAGTTCAGGCATGAGGTGAAGATCTGAATCAGAGTGGTAGCAGTGTCCAAGGAGAAAAGGGGCACAGTTGAGAGATACTGTAAAGGTAAAATTGAAGGACCTTGACAACAACCTGGATATGGTGGATGAGAGACAGTGAAGACCTGAAGATGATTCTTAGGTTGTGAATCTGAGGGACTGGAAAGATGGTGCTACCCTCAATGGTAACAGAGAAAGCAGGAGGGGGAAAGAGAACAAGCTCTGTTTTGCATATGTTGAGTTTAAGGTGTCTATTGGGAATTCAGTGTAAGATGTCTGAAAAGAAGTTAGAAATGTGAGACTGGAGTTCAGCAGAGAGGTCGGGACAGGATACTTAAATGTGAGAATCATCAGCATAGAGATGGTAATTAAAGCCATGGGAGCTGATGAGTACTCCAAGTGAAATAGCACAGAGGAGCAAAAGAAAATGGCCCAGGTGTCTATGGGACGCCTATGGTTAGGCCTGATGTGAATGAGGATCTAGCAAACAAGACTGAGAAAGGGTGATCAGGTGGAAGAACCAGGAGAGTGGCATTCCCCAAACCCAGAGACAAGAGAGCATCAAGGAGGAGTGGGTAATCAACCCTCAAAGGCTACAGGGAAGTTGAAGAGAATGAGAACTGAAAAAAGGCCACTAAGAAATCACTGGTAACTTTGGAGAAAGCCATTTTGTTGGAATGATAAGTCAGAAGCTGAATTGTAAAGGGTTAAAAGAAAATGAGAGGAGAGAAAGGGCAGTCATTTGGGGTATACGGCCTTTTCAAGGAGGGTAGCCACAAAGAGTAAAAGAAATATATAAGATGATAGTTACCAGGAACAGAAGGATTAGGTGAGGGGTTTTTTTTATGAGAATGGAGGAGACATGGGCATGTAGCGAATAAGCCAGTAGAGAGGGAGAAGTTGGAAGTAAGTGACAAAGTGGGGATGACAGAGGAGGCAAATCTGTTGGAGGAGTCAGAAAGAAATGAGATCACTTGAGCATGGAGTGGACTTAGCCTTGGTAAAGAGCAAGGCTATCTCATTATATGAGACAGGGGTGAAGGAACAGGTAGTAGCATAAGACAGATAGATGAGTGATAGGAGATGAGGAAGAGGGGAGAGGAGGGAGCTCACAGGGAGCTGCCTCAGTTTTTTCTTTACAATATAAGGCAAGGTTGTCAGTTGACAGCATGGGGTGAGGGAAAGCTATAGAAGCTTTGAGGATGGATGAAAAGGACTGGGAGAGCCACTGTGGAGAATGGGACAGAGAGCTGATAAGGAAGGTATCATAGGATTGCTTAGCAGTAGTAAGTGCCCAGTTGGTGCTGTGTAACATAAATTTGTAGTGGACCTCAGTTGCGTACTTTTTCTCCCCCTTCATTCAGCAGCATGTGTATGAGAGCAAAGGTAGCAGATGGTAGAAATCATCCAATGTTGAGGTTAGTTAGGGTACAACTGGCAATCTAAGGGGGTCAGGGACTCCAGATAACAGGATGGCATAGCATTGAATTGGCTTGCCAAGAGGTCAAGATGGAGAGAAGAGGAGAGAGTGGTCAGTGCAAGTGATATGGCCTGGGAGAAAACTGAGAGTTTAAGGGATTCAAGGTCATAGCGTAGATGCAGAATAGGTTTTTGTAAGGGAAGGTAGAGGCAGAGTGAAATTAGAAATGACATAAGAAATTATAATAGCGACTATCATTCAAGACTGTCACAAATAACAGGGAGATAGATTTTTAAACCAGTTTTTTCACTGTTATTGGACATCTAAAACATAGTTTCTTTTTAAATATTTAGAGATCTGTTCCAGTAAAGTTCTACTCTGATGCTCTCTGTGGCATGGCGGTGACCCTGAGTTCTAGAAAAAGTATGCCAGGGAGGTTCGAATTCCAGTAGTTCCCACTGGGTTGGAAGACTTTACATGAAGGCCTGGTGATAGACTTTATGTCTTGTCTGAGGACCAGTGTAGATAAGTTTGAGAAAGGAGCTCACCACCAGGCTGGCCGCTGGATTATGAATATCTTGGTCATCAGCTCTCAGACCATATACCAATTTGGAGAAGTGATGTGTATCAGAGGAGGTAGTGCCTGCACCAGCTGGATCTTAGATCCTTGAAATTACAGTATTGAAATGCTAAAAAGGCACTGGGCAATTTCTTTTTACCCTTTACATTAGAGCTGTATGATAGCCTGTTCTCTCACTAAGATGCAGAACCAAGTGGCAAGGATTTGGTTTTTTTTTTTAATAGAGACATTGCATTACCACTTATATTAAAAGACTCTAATTAAATCTGATATTGGTATCACATGAAGAAAAGCTGTTATATTTCATTTGAGTTGTTCTGAGACAGTATGTGTCCAATAAAATATGATGCTTCAGGACATGATTGAAAAAGGCCCAGTACATATGAACTCTTCAAATGGTTATTCTTAAGCAGCTGACATGCAGCTAAAATGTGAGTCCAACTAATGAACTGTTGGTGGAGTTGTGAACTGATCCAACAATTCTGGAGAGCAATTTGGCACTATGTCCAAAGGGCTATAAAACTGTGCATACCCTTTGATCTAGCAATACCACTGCTAGGTCTATGTCCCAAAGATATCCAAAAAGGGGAGAAAGACCTATTTGTACAAAAATATTTATAGCAACTCTGTTTGTGTTGTCTAAGAATTTGAAATCAAAGGGACGTCCATAAATTGGGGAATGGCTAAACAAGCTGTGGTATATGATGTAATGGAATATTATTGTCCTGTAAGAAATGACAAAGAGGATGCTTTCAGAAAAACCTAGAAAGATTTACATGAACTGATGCATAGTGAAGTGAACAGAACCAAGAGAGCACTGCGTATAGTAACAGCAACATTGTTCGATGAAGAGTTGTGAATGACTTTGTTCTTTTCAACAATACAATGATCCAAGGCAATCTCAAAAGACTAATGATAAAGCATGTTATGACTGCCTCCTGAGAAAGAATTGATATTGTATGAATATACACTGAAGCATGCTATTTTTTTACTTTATTTCTTTTTCTCTTTTTCATTCAAGTCTTCTTGTATAAAATGACTAATATGGAAATGTTTTACATAATTGCATATGTACAACCTATATCTGATTGTTTACCTTCTCAGAGAGGGGGGAAGGGAGGAATAGAATTTAAATTAAAATGAGAAAAAATATGAGTCCATTCAGCTGACTGTGTGTGTGTGTGGGAGGGAAGGGGATGAGGGGAGGGGGGAATGGTGAGTATCTCAGTGAAAAATCATCTGGGCCTATTGAATCCACAGCCTGATACCAAATGCAGCTCTTTGCTTTTAGCATCTGACAGTACTGCATCTCTGCAGATACATTCTTGAGTTTGTAAACAAGGTCACATTCAGCAAGAAATGAATCTTCTTTCAGTTCACCTCTAGAAAGGACTGCAATGTGCTTGCCTAAAGATCAAAAGCCAAATACCTACATTATCTCTGTTTCTTTTTTTGGTGGAAGGAACTCAATACTGATACATTCTATGACTACATGTATCCTTTAAGAATTTATACTTGAGGCTTTAAAGTAATCTTCTCCCAAGGAATAAATTCATTCATTTATTTAAAAAAATTAAATTATCTACTATGGGGAGAACTGGGCAAAATAAAGATAACATGTGTTCTCTGCTCTCTATTAGACCAAGTTCCTTGGGAGCAAAGGCTATATTTTGTTTTTGTTGTAGGCACCTAAAAATGTTTGTTCACTCAAGCTCAGAGTGTAGAAAGAGGGAGAAGAAATGCACCAATAAATTCATCACAAATTGAAATAGTGTAGGAACATAGACACAGAGCTGAAAGGAATAGTACATGCCACCTGGCCTAACGCCTTCATTTTACAGACATGGAAACAGGCCCAGGGAAATTAAGGAACCTGTTCAACGGAAACACAAGTGGAAAGTAGATCCAGTATTTCACAACCAAATTCTCTGACTAGTGCTATGAGATCAGAAAAAGAAGAAATCATTTCGAGACTAGATAATGTATTCCAACATCCAAATTAGGGTATCCTGTCATTAAATCTTATTGTGTGACAGGCACTGTGATAGCCACTGGGGATAGAAAGGCAAAAATCAAACAATCTCCTCCTTCAAACACCTTCTTTTGGGAAAGATAGGCATATAAGTACACACAAAAGACATCCAAATTAAATATAACCTTTTTTTTTTTTATTTTGGGTGAGGAGAGGAAGATCAGGGAAGGCTTCATGTAGAAGGTGACATTTAAACTTGCGTTTTGCTTAAAACTAGAGATTCTAATAATAGCTAGCAAGTATTTACCACCATCATCATGAAGATAAGCTATAAAGAAGGAATGCATTCCAAAGTATAGGACAGATAATACAAAAGCACAGATGGTGAAGATGGAGTGTTGTATGTGAGAAACAGAAAAAAAAAAGACAGTTTGGACTGCAGAGTATGTCAAATAGAGTAAGTTTGAAAGGTCAGTCAATCAGTCAACAAACATTTATTAAGCACCTGCTATGTATCAGGGGAGGTGGGCAAGTCACTTAACCTCTGTTTGCCTTAAATCCACCAGAGAAGGTAATGGCAAACCACTCCAGTGTCTCTGCCAAAAAAACCCCAACAAACCCTAGGAACAGTATTGGCATGTTATGGTCCATGGGGTCATAAAGAGTCAGACACAACTGAACAATCAAACAACAACAACACAACAACAATATGGCAAGTACTGTGATAAACATTCAGGATACAAAAATAGGCACAAGATTGTCCCTGTCCTCAAGAACCTCACAACCTAGTGAGTTAGGGCCAGGCTATGAAGGGTTTTAGCTAAAACAGAGGAGTTTGTATTTGATCTCAAAGGGAAGACAGAGCCACTGAAGATTATGGAATAGAGGAAAACCATGGTACACCTGTGGCTTAAGAAAGGCAGACTCTCAGGAAGAGACCGAGGCAAGGAGAGGAAGCCAGCATTTTTTGTCTACTATGTACCAGGCACCGTGCGAACTGCCCTCACAAAAATGAGCTCATTTGACCCTCACTACAATCTTGGGACGTAGGAGCCATTGTGATTCCCTTTTTCCAATTGAAGGTTTAAACTGAGGTAGACAGAGGTTAAGTGACTTGCTCCGGTTCACACAACTCTAAGTGTCTGAGGACAGACATGAACCTGGGTTTTTCTGACTCTAGGCCCAGCTCTCTTATTCACTGTACCACCGAGAAGGTTACTGTACTAGTCCAAGGGTGAGGAACCTGGGGCCTCGAGGCCACATGTGGCCTCAAGATCCTCTAGGATCCTCAAGGTCCTCAAGGTCCTCTAGGTCCTCAAGAGCAGCCCTCTGACTGAATCCAAACTTCACAGAACAAATACCCTTAATAAAAGGAATGGTTCTGTGAAGTTGGATTCAGTCTAAGGGCTGCACTTGAGGACGTGAGGGCCACATGTGGCCTTGAGGCCCCAGGTTCCCCACCCCTGGACTAGCCCAAGTGAGAGAGTTAGTGAGAACCTGAGCTAGGACAGTAGCTGTTTTAGTGGATGGAAGGGAATATAGACAAGAGATTGAGTGAAGGTAGAGACAATAAGATTTGTCAGTGACTTGGCTATGTGAGTTAAGAGACAGTGAGGAACCAAGGAAGATACCAAGTCGTCACAGGGATTTAGCCATCTACATTTGTCCAGTCATTTTTCAGTCATGTTTGATTCTTTATGACCCCATTTGGAGTTTTCTTGGCAAAGATACCGCAATGGTTTGCCATTTCCTTCTCCAGCTCATTTTGCAGATGAGGAAACTGAGGCAAACAGGGTTGAATGACTTGTCCAGGGTCACACAGCTAGCAAGTGTCTGAAGCTGGATTTGAACTCAGGAAGATGAATCTTGCTGGCTCCAGGCCAGGTGCTCTGCTGAGTCACCTAGCTGCCCAATATCCAAAGTCATAGAATGTTAGCTCATTTAGTCCAATCCTATGACTTTACAGAGAAGAAACCCGAGTCTTAGAGAAATTGAGACTTGACTAAATTCATTCAGCGGCAGAGTCAGGATTAAAAACCAGGTCATCTGATTCCATTTCCGTGCTTTTATTTCTATAACACATTCTTTCTCAGCAAGTAAGGAAATTGGAGAGAATTAAAGCTAGGGAGAGAAAATGCTGATAAGTTCTAAAAATTGCTCAAAACTGTACTGCAAGATTGGTTTTACCTATTTTACTTTGTAATGAACCTTGAAGCACTACATAAATATTAGTTATCACCACTATAAAACTCTTTAGTTTGCAAAATACTTTCCTAAAACCAACCCTGTGAGGAAGGGAACGCAAGCATTACAATCCCCACTGTACAATGGAAGAAACAGAGGCCCAGAAAGTATCAATGACATGCCCAAGGTGATAGAGCTTGTTAATGGAAGAATAGGATTAGGATCCAAGAATTAGACCTCTATGTGGGACCTTTCTTTGTGACTGACCTCCTGGGGGTATATGCTTTGCATCTTCCCTCAGTCTTATTTTTCCCCATATTTCCTTGAGATTCTAAATTTTTTGTTCCTCTAAATAAATTCTGTTGTTATTTTGTTCAGTTCTACATAAAGCATCACTTTCCATAGCTTGATTGACATAGCAATAAATCAATTAATTCAGATAGTATCGTCATTTTTATTACATTAGCAGGATGCAACTATAAGTAATGAAAACTCCAATTATTCAAATGTTCTATAATTGTATTTACTTGTCTTCAGTGTGTCATTATACTGACCCTTACATACTTTATATCATTTTTATTACTATTTTGAATGTGATTTCCCTTTTCTATTGTTCCTTCCTGGATACTTATTATTGCTACATAGAGATGCAGGTAATTTTTGTGAATTTATATTGTATTCTGACAATTTATTGAAGCTACTAATTGTTATAATTAATTACCTTGGTATTATTTTTTCTAACCCCATCATGTTATCTGCAGATAGGAATAATCTTGTATCTTCTTTGTCTATGTTTTTGCCTTTGATTTCTTTTTCTTGACATTGAAATTGATAATATTTTTAGAACTATGTCAAATTTTAGTAAGAAGAGGGGTCATCCATGAATCCCAGTATTTACTGAGAATTCTAATGTTTCTGCAATGAAAATGATACTAATTTTTAATCTTGGATATATTTTAATCATATTAGAAAGGCTTTTTATGGCTATACTATGCTTTTTAAAAAAACTTTTAAGTGATAATGTTTTAAGAGATAATAAATGAGTGTTGTATTTTGTCAAGAGCTTTTTTTGTTTCTGTTAATGATAAAATCATGTAGTTTGTGGTGTTTTTTTAAAAAAATATATAAGTAGTTATATACATTGTTTTCCTCATTGTGGGACATTATTGCACCCCTTATTATAAATCTAACTTGATTATAGAATATAAATTTTTTGATATATTGCTATAGTCAACAAGATTGAGGATTTTATTCATTATTTTTGTACCAGAATTCATTAGTGTTATCAGTCTATAAGTCCAATTTATTTCTAATACTCTAGGAGTCTAACTTAAAATCAGAAGCAGGCCAGTCAGATCATAAATTCAGAGTTGGAAAAGACCTTTGAGGTCATCTAGTCCAATCCCCTCAAAATACAAGTGAGGAAACTGGGGTCAGAAGTGTTGGGTGACTTGCCCCATGTCAAACAAAGAGTGAATGAGAGCCAAGATAAGAACCCAGGTCCTCCAACTTAAAATTCAAAGCTCAGAACTATGTATTGCAACCTTCACTGGAAAGGACAGGTGAAAACAGACATCAGATAATGATAAAAAACCACCATCTCCCCCGTCCCCCAGAATTTTGCTCCTATCATCACATGACTTTTCTCTGATTCACTGATTACCAAAGAGGAAAAAAAGTGCCACTTTTAAATAGTCCAGAAAGTAAGGAGAATAATTCCATTTAAATATATCACTATAACAGTCCTCTCAAAGAAACGAGGAGGCAAATTATGCCCTATCCCTCGGAGAAGAGGATTAACTTTGACCTGCAAAGTCTGTGAAAGGGATTTTGAGTTTTCACTGTCTCTTGGGCTAGGGAGGTGTTGATGTGTCTTGGAGCGGTCCATGGAAAAGTTTTGCAAATAAGAACGAGAAAAGGTGATTACTCCAGAAGCCGTGGCATCTGGCATCGGCAGAGAGCACAAGAAGCATTTGAAAGCAGTTTTTAGCAGCAGCAGCACCAAAAACAGTGAAAACAATGAGGGTGATCAGAGAAGCATAAAGACTGTACTTTAATTGTGGTAGTTCATCTGTGTGGTAGGAACACTGGTAAAAACACTGCAATGTGGGGAATATGGAGAAGCTGAATGTCCCTTTTTTGGGGAGAAGGCAATTAGGGTCAAGTGACTTGCCCAGGTTTACTCAGTTAGTAAGTGTCTAAGGCCACATTTGAACTCAGTTCCTCTTGACTCCAGGGCTTGTGCTCTATCTACTGTGCCACCTAGCTGCCCCCTGACTGTCTTTAAAATCCTCTGTGACCTCTGTTGACTTGATGAGAATGGCACCTATTTCTGAGATTGTGCTGCTGTATTCATATTTTGGCCATTTTCCCCTGGACCCTTTTCTCCAGTGAACATGAGGAAAGAAAAAAAACAGACAAAGGAGAGATATATGAAAGAGGAAAGTTGGAAATATGTCACTGTTAGGAAAGGAATGTGTGCAAACCCTAAAGGAAGACAAGTCAATAGATGGAGTTGACTGTATGCTATTGTTAGCAAAGGCAGTTAATGGTTCATGTAGTCTGATGGGTATTGAGCATTGGGAAGGACATTATGAGTAAAAGGTAAAGTAGCCTTTACATATGTCACAAACCACTAAAGCTTCTACTCCTTAACCTCAACACAATAGGATGGGTCCAAGGAGAAAATTATTCTCCTTATCTTGATATGGAGCTAAGTCAAAGAAACGCAGAAGTCCTCCAGTATAATATTTCAGCTTCTGCATGAAGATATTCACTGACAAGGAAATCATGTCCTTTAAAGGCAGCCCATTTCATTTTTGAACATCTCTAATCATTAGCAAGTAATTACTCATTTTGAGGTAAAATCTGCCTTAGCAACTTATACCCTTTGCTCATAGTTTTACCCTCTGGGCCAAGCTGAGCAAGCCCGACAGCTCCTTTTTATGACAATCATTCAAATGCTTGACAGAATCATAGAATTTAAAGTTAGAGGGGCTCTTGGAGTCCACATCCAGTCCAAACCCCCATTTTATAGATGAGGTCTAAAAAAGATTAAGTGATTTGGTAAGGTCATACAAGACCTGAAGCTAGCTATCAATGCTTCCCCCCTTGAGTCTTCTCTTTTTCAGGCTGAGCCTTGCCATCCTGAATTACCTCTACTTTGTCCCTATCAATCCTAAAATGTGGCACCCCAAACTGGATAAATATTCCAGATGCTGAAGTACTGTTTAAGAGAAAATTTCAGTATGACTTGAGATTGGAGCGGGGCAGGGACACAACCCAGGGGAGTTCCTGAGGACCTATCTAAATAGTGGAACTGCCTATGGGAAGTAAAGTATAAAGAAAGGAAGGAAGGAAGAGAGAGGAGGAAAGGAAGGAAGGAAAAAAGAGAAAGGAAGAAAGAGAAAGGAAGAAAGAAAGAAAGGAAAAGTAAATTTAGAGAACTCCCTTTGCTAAAGGAGAATCTTGTGATAGAATTCCCCCATGGCCAAAGAAGGCAGGAAAGCCATATTCCTGTAAATGCTTATTGACTGAGTGATAAAGGACTTTAAGATTTGTAAACTGCTTAACATGCATGATTTTATTTTAACCTCACAACAACCTTGAAATATATAGAGCAGGCATAATTGTACCCATTTTACACGTGAGAAAACTTGATCTCGTCAGAGGTTGACTTTCCTAAGGTGATGCAAGATTTGAACCCAAATGTCTCCTGACTTCAACTCTAGGTCTTGGAAGTCTTGATGTCTCTGTCTCTGTCTCTGTCTCTGTCTCTCTCTCTCTCTCTGTCTCTCTCTCTCTCCCTCCCCCTGCCCTTTTTCTAATTTAGAAACTTTAGAAAGTACGATCCCCTTGAAAGAAAAGGTTCATCTTTGGCATATGCAGGAAAATTACTATCTTTCTTTCTTTTTTTTCCTACTGGCTGTCTGTGTCTTCATTAAAACATTTCAGGAAGCTAATATGCACTCCAAACACAGTTGCTTGGAAGCTTTAATGCTATTGCATATAAAGAGGAATGTACATTATTAGATCATTATGGCTAACCAATTAAAGAATAGGGCTTGCAGCTGTAACTTTGCCTTTTATAGCTGGAGAATTCAGAATTATCTGTGGTGCATCTAATATGGTTTTCTGAGAAATCCTAATAAAGTCTGGCATTGCCAGATAGTCACCCACACTATTAGTCACATAAGTAAACATGAGCCATTTGGGGATGATACATATATTTCTTAATATTATCTGACGTGTAAATTTTATGTCTGCTGCTGGAGGTCTTCAGTTAGGAACATTGCATAAATATGCACCAGCACTGACCATCAAATCCCCCTGCCAGCCCCCTCCCCATGATTCCAAGGGGATAATTTTACATTTTTTACATAATGAGGGAATGATTCTTCAAGATATCTAGGGCAAAATAAAAGGTGGGCAAGCTGAATTAAAAAAGAAGGAAAAATTTCAATATTGAGTTTATAAAGCCCACAGTGGCACATACAGCCTTTTGGATCTTGGAATGAAAGTTCCAAATTCTACTATAGTTAAAGCTCCCTAGGGAGAAGCTCACACACATATTCCAGAAAAGCAGTTCTAGGAAGCATAGCAAGGCCAGAATTAGTACAAGGAGCATTGGAGGTATTGTTGGAGGTGCCTATAAGTCAGTTTCCCTGACAGTTTGGAGCCAGTGTAATATGTCATTCTCTCTGTCTCTGTCTCTGTCTCTGTCTCTGTCTCTCTCTCTCTGTCTCTCTGTCTCTCTCTCTCTGTCTCTCTCTGTCGCTGTCTCTCTCTCTCTCTGTCTCTCTGTCTCTCTCTGTCTCTCTGTCTCTCTGTCTCTCTGTCTCTCTCTCTCTCTCTCTCTCTCTCTCTGTCTCTCTCTCTCATTAATTGGCCATCCTTATCCATCCTCCTAGTTTTCAAATACAAACAGGTCAATAATCAATGTGAAGGATCTTGGTGGGCCATGATTGAGGCTCGGAGTGAATGGTCAAGGGCTGTGAAGGTCAAAGTAATCATGCTAATTCCTCTCCTCCACCCTTTAACCAGGTTACATGTGAAATATTTTAAGGAGTATCCAAAAGCTAGGTGACTCTCAGGCTGTCCCAGACAACAAAGATGACATATTAGAAAGCTCAAAGTGTGGAGTAGGTAGTTAGAAGCAGAAAGTGAGAAGAAGCCTGGGGCAAACAGAGGAGGGGAAAGGCTTGAGAGTCTGAACAAAGACAAACCATCAAACATTCCTTTGGGAGTAAACAAAAGTATTCTACCTTTCAATAGTTCCCTAACAGCTGGTGGAGTGATAGCCACATTTCTTTCCAAACTAAAGATTACAAGGTCAGGACTTCAGTACTTTAAGAAGGACACACTTACTGCTGATCTCATTAGGTCAGTTCTTCACTTTATTAGACAAAATACATTAATTTAGAAAGTACCCAAGTCTGTTCTGCAGGAGAGAAATGGGAAACTTAATGAGATAATAGAAAAACATCTATCTTGTCACTTTCCATTTTCCCCTCTCAAATGCCTTTCTTTTCACTTCTTCCAAGGTAAGCCTAGTACAACTGGAGGATGGGAGTTCTTCCTTCCTGACTTAAAGCTCCTCTTTCCCCAATTTAAGTCCAAATGGAGAGGTTCCCACTAATTCTCAGATTAGTCCCACACCTTTATATCTTTAGCTTCTTCTTCCAATTTGAAATGGACAGGTTTCAGACTATATAATGTGAGACCTGAGGGTATTGACAGTGGGGAAGATACCTCTCACTACTCCCATCCCTCCACCTTCATAGTACCCAGACTAGGACAGATGCCGTGAAGAGAGTAAGGCCTCAAAGTGAGAGGAGCCATGAGGGCTTTTGTAGTTACTTAATAAATGCTTGTTAACTGACAACCAAGCAAAGGGGTCCAGGACCTAAATTTCAGGCAAGTGAAATCATCTATGAACTTGACAGGTACTCTAAAACACTCTTTGTGAACTTTGTATTATTCAGGCACCAGCTTCTGTGACATACTACACATGTGGGAAATCACATATCAAAGACATTCTTCAGTAGGATCTATAACATTCCAGTTTTTGCCATTAAAGTACTTGACACTCTCAAATAATTTCTTTCACTTGTGTGATATATGATATAAAACAGCTAGATGGCATAGTTGATAGAGCACTGGGTCTGGAGACAGGAAGACCTGAGTTCAAATCTAGCCTTAGACACTTATTAGCTGTGTGACCTTGGGCAAGTCATTTAACCCTCTTTGTCTCAGTTTCCTCACCTATAAAATGGAGAAAATAATAGGACCAATATCCCAGGGTTCTTATGAAGTTCAAATGAAATACTAATTATAAAGCTCTTAGTACAATACCTGACATATAGTAGGTGCTATCTAAATGTTAGCTAGCTATCATGAGATCCTGTATGTCTCCTCTTCAAAACTTTCCAACCACTGACTGACCCTTCTAGATACTTCAGATACCTGGATACCTGTCATTTCATTAACCTGATGAGGCCTGCCCCCAATCTCTGTCTCTGCCTTAAAGGACATGTAACTAAAGTATCAGAATACTCTATGTCACTACCCCACATTCCTTCCCTATGGCTCCCCATTTTCAACTCAGCATATTTTGAAAAGTAGGTTTTTTAGATCGATTTGTTCATGCTGATGCTACGTAGGATTTTTTATTTAGACAGTAAATGCGACTATGAGCTATGGACCACAACAGGACAATACATGGAAATGAGAATGATTTTTACTTTGTATCATTATCATTTAATCAATTATGACCACCAGCACAACCACTTATTAAATTTAAGAAAGTCATGACCTCTCTGAGCCTTAGTCTTCTCATGGGGTCTATGAGACAAAAGGACTACACATTCACATCCTGTGTAATTATTGTCATGTCTTTAAAAAAGTACCCCACAGAAAGAATTTATCCAGTATATCCTCCTTTTGTTCTTTTAATTCAGTGCAAAATTTGAGCTATCCATTTGATACACTTAGGGAACTCATTGACCAATTGTTTTTTTAAAGACATGCACAGAAGATGTAAGTGTAGACTTCTGGGTCATGTGAGCAACAAGATAGTAGACCAGGTATTTTTCCCAATCTATACAACCTCTCAAATAAACAGAAATTAAAGCAACTTCAGCTGTTTTTATTGTTTATTATTTATCCAGAATCCAAAAGAAAGTTAAACAAACAAACAAAAAAAACCCAATCAAAATTGATGAAAGAATGCTCACTCACCACTCCTTTATTTCTTACCCAAGGATACAATGCAGGCTTCCATCAAAACCCACCCTCACAACCCATACCCCAACCCCACCTCTTTCCAGCACCTAGCTCCAGGCTTCAGAAGTTTGTTCAGGTCTCCAAAGACAGCCTGGCCATAGGCCTCCAGGAGCAAAAGCTTCCCAAGAGGCTACAACCTGGAAGTGCCAGTGCTGAAAAGTTCTGAACTGCTAAAGCCAAGGAAAGCAGATTCTGAGCTCCTGAGGAAAAATACTATGGAATAGAGGTCGTGGAGCAGGCCAGTGGGACAGGACACTGTATATGAGAAGCTGGGCAGAATTCTGTCACACCTGAGAGAAAGAGCACAGCATCCAGCTGGTATCATTTCTAACCTAGGCTGATGAACTAAGAACTGCCCAGTGTAGGAGGATTCTGAGAAACTTTGAAATCCATACTTCAAAGAAACCATAATCATAAGTGGGATTCAATAAGTGAGTAATTAGGAAAATAAGTGGTGGTGGTGGTTGTAAAGACAGAAAATACCAAAAACTTCAGGAAGAAGAAATCTCAAAGACCTTGAACATAAACAGACAAATTAACAGGAAAAACAGTAACAGAAGGAAATATAGCTTCCAAATCTAGCAAATGAGTTTAGGCATTTATGAATAAATACTGCACAATGAAGGAAAATGAGCCAATGACTTGATGAAACAGAAGACCCTATGGAATTTGAAGAGAACATGGAACCACAACATGCTATTCCTGAGTGGTTTAAAAGAGAAATGAGGATGAGAGCAGAATTTATGTACTGTACAGCAAGATAATAAATAGAATAGAAAATGGCAAGCCTCACCAAAGAAACAAAAGAGGAAGCAATAGATTGGGAATGCCAATACACAGAAGTGAAAGACAACCTAGAAGAAGGAAAAAAAAAACATTAAAAGAAAATATGCTCACTAGGCAGGCAAAACAAAGGGATCTCCAGACAGGATGTGTAGAGATAACCTAAAAATCATAGATCTTCCAGAAGAACACAACAGGAAAAAAAAGACCTCAACATCATAATGAAGGAAATGACAGAAGAGAACTGTCGAGATCTTCTGAACGTAGAAAATGAAATTCCAATTGAAAGAACGTCTAGATTTCCTCAAAAAAAAAAAAAAAACCCACACCCCCCAAAAAAACAAATCTATGACCCAAGGCTACAAACTCCAAAACATGTAGTAGTTAAATTTAACAATTAAATTCAGAAACTACAGGTTCTGTGAGTCACCAGGAGAAAGACTATCAATCACAAAGAAAAGGAAATTTGAATAACTCAAGATTATTCATATTAGAAAAAGGAAGAGGGAATGAAATAATTTGTTCCAAAAAGCATTGGAGCTCAAGATGCAACCCAGGGTGACCTATCTTACTAATTTGTTTAAATATATAAGGGAAAGATGGAAGTTCAATAATAAAAAAAAAGGAATCAGAATATTTTTAGAAAGAAAACCAGAACTGAAGAGATTATTTGCTTCTTGAACATCCTAAACAACAGAATGAGAAGAGGAGTGAATAAATGCAGATAGCAACAGCAATAAAGTGACAACAGAGAGATGAGTGAGAGACTTCTTTCTAAAGATACAGAAGGAGATGGTGTGAAGGCAGAAATCTGGTAGAGTGAAGAGGCAGACAGTGGAAATTATGGTCAGAAACTGGCCAAACCCTGCATACAAGTGAATGCTTCTTCCGTGGGACTACATTACAACATGGTTTGTTATTGTCCATTTCAGTACTGTCCAACTCTTCACAACCCCATTTGTGGCTTCCTTGGCAAAGATACTGGTGGATACGTGAAAGAGTGGAGGGGAGCAGGGAACAGAGAGGAATGAGTGATGCTCCAGAGTCAAATCAAGGGCTACCAGTGAAGGGAAGGTGGCCTCTGTGGTCTCAAAAAGAGAAGAGCCTACAGGGGAATGAATGAGGAGGAATGGGGAAAGTCTGAAAAAGAAGAGAAATGAAACAGATCTTCTGAGGTGGGAGGGGATTCCACTGATGAATGCTCCAATGGGTGAACGGACATGAGGATTAGGCCTGGGGTATATGGTGTCTGAAAAGTCTATTTGTCTTGGGGGGAGGGAAGGGGAGTTGAACCCTCCTCCCCCCCCAGGGGGAACTGGCACCTAGAGGAGTGAGAGTCCATGGACACAGGGAGGAGATTTCCAGCAAATGTAGAAGAAAAAAAAGATTAGCAAGAAAGAGGACAGATCAGTTGGCAGGGGGTAGGGTCCTTATCATGGGGCAATGTCCTCTCTGACACCTGTAGTATTCTGCATTGTTCTGAGAGTGAAGCACAAAAGCAGGAATAGCATCCCCCTCACCAGAGCTCTTCAAGCAAAGATTAGATGGCCACTTACTGTGAATATTGACCACTTATCGTATGTACGATAGAGGAGACACTTGTTCAGATATGAGTTTAGATTTGGTAGCCTCTTTAAGTCCCCTCCAACTCTGGGATTGTGTGATTCTACAAATACCTGGCTCTTGATGCAGAGACCAGCCCATCTTCTGTTGCAGTCACGTGTGTCCTTGAGGGTGACCTTTTTTTTTTTTTGCACTTCTCATGTGCAAATCACTGCTGTAATCTGCTACAGCCTGTGGCTACATCCACCACCATCTACCTATTTCTCCACTGTCTTTTGGCGTACCTACAATCTTTGTTCTTCTGGTGTTCCATGAGTCACAGCCATACAACCTCAGCAGGAGCATACTAGTATTAAAAAGATGGAACTGCTTCCAGTTATTGAAAGAACAGTGCAATTTCTTAAATGCAATTGGGCCCAATCGCTGCCTATTCTAGTCTAGCCCTATTCCATCATCCCATTTGTAGGGCCTATCCATATCTTCTGGAGGATAAACTCAGTGGGTTGCCTGTCAAATAGCAAGTAATAATCTGAGTAAAAGGAATTCTTCTTCCATTTAGTTTTAGTTCCACTGACTAGTAAGCCAATGCCTTTTAAGTGACAATGGATATCATTAAGGAAAACCTTTACTGCTGTAGAATGCTAAATGAAATCAACATATCATCCACAATTAAGAGTGTCTAATTAGGCAGCTAGGTGGTGTACTGGATAGAATGAGGGGAATAGAGTCAGGAAAACCTGCACTCAAATCCAGCCTTAGACACTTAGTTGTGTCACATTGGACAAGTCATTTAACCCTGTTTGCCTCTGTTTCTTCATCTGTAAAATGAGCTGGAGAAGGAAATGGTTAACTGCTCCAGTATCTTTGCCAAGAAAAGTCCAAAAGGGGTCAAGAAGAGTCAGATACAATTGAATATGACTAAACAACAACAACAACATATTTGGACTTTGAACAGAATATCCTTTATGATACTGGTTGATACATTTGTTGAACATATGTCTCCTTGTTTTAAGTTTTTGATGCTGATACTCAGAATATAGTTGATAAATGTTTCCTCCATGGGCACATCTACACTGGTGTCTTATATGATCTTAACATATGCATAGGAAACATCCAGTTGGAGGAGTGCTTTTAAGATGCCATTTTGTTCTAACTAGTCAAATTTTGTTGGTTTTCTTTCTTTTTTTTGCAGTCAGCAACCAATAGTTACTATTGTCTTCAGTAGAAGCTTTTATGATGGTGGGAAATGGAGAAAAAGGAGGATATGAGGTTAATGGGGAGGAGAAGAAAATTGAGAAAGGGAATTGGAAGTCCTTGGACTTACAGGGACATAAAAATATTGAATTTGGGGGGGAGAAATCTGGAAGAGCTTGAGGAAGAGTTGAAGAACGACTTAAGATGAAGGAGGAAAAGTTGAAGGAGGACTACTCAGGATAAAGGAACAAAAGGACTCAATCTGAGTACTCAAAAGGGTAAGGATAGAGGAGAAAGATCTGAGAAGCAGGAGTCCTTAAGCAGAAAAAGAAGCTGGTTGGTAAGGCAAGGTAAACGTAAAAAAAGGCAAGTAAAACAAATTGTTAAGAAGTCTGAGAAAGGAAATGAAGTTGAATGTAACTGTGAAATCATTTAGAGTTGATACAACTATGTAAAGGTGTATGAAGTTGACAAAAGAGTATAAAAGTGTAAAGAGTTAATAAATCATGCATTTGTACTGACCTATAAAAGGGAATCTTTTTTTTAGTCCTTTCCATTTTTTCTTTATCATATGTTCCTGACGACATCCTGAAAGCTTAGCATATTGTGGGAGGTGTTCTTTTTCCTTCCTTCCCCCATCCCTGAGCCCTAGAAGCTGTTAATAGCAGACTTGGGGCAGATAGAAAGAATCCACTGGTGCTCTATCATGTGGTCTGGGAAATGTTGAGGCCTTCAAACTAGACTTTGGCACCAGGGTAATTTCTCAACTACGTGGTGGTCAAGGAGCAAGGAACTATATGACCAAATGTTACATATAGGCCTGCTTTGTACATAACCTCAATTTTGAAAGCTTAAGGATATTGACTTCTATTGAAAGAAAGCAATGTCTTGATCATCAATCACTTGGTGAGAGAAATGATGGCACACTTGGTTTCCAGTATTGGAACGAGCAGAGTGGCAAGGGACTAGAGACACAATATTGAGAGGTAAGGGACTTGGACTTCACACTCGATTACTTCATCTTATCACACACTACTGTTAAAACGAATCATTCCTATAGTGTAAGGGGCATGGAGGAAGAGAGGCATGCCTATCTGGTAGGCCCAAGTAGGTTTCCTTTCTGAAGGAGTCTGAGTTCTGAGAGTATTACCATAAGGTTGAATGGCTACATGGTTCCATGTGGAGTACAAAAAATGTTGCCTAGCAAATTTATTTCCAGTTCCATTTCCATTCAGTGGGAATAAAGAGTTTTGAAGAACTAGATTAATGGATGTCATCTTGGGAAAATGTTAAGAAAAAAAAGATGGAAACTATCTCATGTAGGGGAAGTGGGTGCAAAGGAGGGGGAGAATAAGGAAGGCTAAAAAGGCAAAACCACATTCACATTGAATTTGGTTCAGGGAGAAAATGACATACATACTAAATGGGATATCTCAACCTGCAGCAGGATAGGGGGAAGGGGGATGAGAGGAGGGATGATGGATGGGAGGGCATCCTGGGGGTGAGGGGAGGTTGGAAGTACTCACTATAGAAGAGGGACAGGATCATGTAGGGAATGGACCAGGTGGGGGGTGGGATGAGTGGGAGGGAATTATAAGCAGCCTTGTACAATATATCTACTATGATAATGTTTTGCACAGCTAGACATGTACAACATATACTGAATTACTTATATACCAAGAAGGAATGGGTGACAAGGGAGGAAGGAAATGGATCTGAAATTCAAGGTCGTAACATTGAATGTTTCAAATATATATATAAATACTATTATTAATACTCTTTTGCCTATAATTGGGAGATAAGATGTGCAGGCATTGGGACACAAAGATTCATCTTCCTCTAATGGAAAAGTCGATGGGGGTATGGGAGAAGGTATGGGAGAGAGCAGATTGGAGGAAGCGATATCTTGTGGGACTGCTATTCTGGGAGGTTGGGTAGGGGAATAATGGGGGGAAAATGATTGTAACTCAAAATCTGGCAGAAATGAATGATGTAAAACAGAAGTTAATAAAGTATTTGTTTAAAAAAAATATAAAAAAAAAAAAAGAAAGAAAAAAAAGATGGGCTAGTTATAGTGTAAGTGTGAGGGATAAATAGGTAGACAGCCTGAGTTGTATTATATCTTCTCTATTTCAAAAGAAAGAGAAGAAAGGCTCCAGAATACCAGCTGGGTGTTTTATAAAATGAACTTATGAGGAGACATGAAGCAGGAAGGTTTGGGATCTGCTTCCTTGGAAGAAATATACAAATCAAAGAGACAACAGATCCATTAGAATGCTTTGAGTACTGCTATTGTAATAATATTACTCTAGTAACATTAGCAGCAGCATAGTATAGTGGATAAAAAACTGGCTATAGACATAGGAAGACTTTCCTTGGACACATACTGAATGTGTAACCTGGGCAAGCTGCTTAACTTCTCAGTGATCCAGACACTCTTTAAGACTGTAAGCTACAGAGTAGTTGCTGAACTGTTAGACTAGAGTTGTCTTCCTCCCAGGGAGTTCCTTAACTCAATAAATCATAGATCCAAACTAAAAACAAAAACATGTCCACAGGGAAGAAAACCAAGTAGTAATGGTTAGAAAGCATCAAAATGCCAGAATCATTTCTTTTCCATTTTCTTTCTCCCATTCAAGTATCTAGAGAGATGTCTCATTCCACCGTGAGCATTTGGGAAAGTAGTGGTAGATCCATGAATAAAAACAGCATGTAAAGAAAGCTGCCCAATTTGGAAAAAGCTTTCTGATTGGCATGGCAACTAATTAGATTTTGGAAGGGGTGATCTTAGTCCCAAATTTTAAAAAAGAAAACTCAATAAATGGTAAAACCTAAGTAAATCAAGAGATAAATCATCCTGAAAAGGAGGAATGAATTTACCAGAATTGTAGTGCTAGGATGAGCCCTAGAGATTATTTAATCCAACCTCTTCATTTTAAAGATCAGGAAACTGGAGTCTAGAAAGGGACATAACTAGTGATTATCAGACCCGAAGCTAGGACTTAGTCCATTGCATTTTCTAGGCACCAACACTACCTGTTTTCAAATCCAACAAAATATATTTAACTCTTAAAACGATACAGAAGAAAATTTGATCTTCTGATGATTCAGAAGGTACTTTAGGATCCTACAGCTTGTCATGGTTATCACATGGACTATAATTTCCCAGTGATGTCATATACGACTAAAAATGTGAATGGTATAGGATCATGGGCATCTTAGTCCTCCACAATATAGGCAGGAATCTAGAAATATTTTTAAAGGCTTCTGAGCCTTCAAAATAATCAGAGATTTTGGATACTTTTGTTAGCTGCAGAGGTCTTCCTGCAGGTCCATTCTCTTTGTTCATTTGCTCTTTATTTTGCATGTAATTATAACAAGCTTGGTTAGAGCCATTGAACAATTAGGAGAAGCCAGCTTAAAATGGATGGTTTTTACAGGTAGGTACACTAAAAGCAATGAGAAGTGATAGCTGTCAGCCTGATAACAAAGGAGAAGTCAGAAAAACCAAAAAGTAGAAACAGAACTTGGCTTTAGAGTGTACCACAATTCACCAAAGCTAACTTAGTGAGGCAGTGTTATTAAAGGGTTAATATTATATTTATGTAGGTGACACCTAAGGTCTTTTCTCTTTACTAGACACATTTTGCCCAGTTTTGCTCTCTATCTACTCAGAGAGATCAACAGAAATGGGAAATGGTCCAACAAAGAATAGCAACGAGTGAAGAACAGAACAGAAAATATATACTAGGAGGCAAATTTGAGGGAATTAAGAAGACTGAAGGATTTAATCACTGCCTTCATTTCCCACCTGGCTGCTCTCCTGGATTTTGTGATCTCTAGAAGTTCATCATTGTGCAAGACGAAATCAACTCTCAAACTCACACCCTGATACTTCTTGCCCCTAGGCCTCCTCTCTCCCTCTGACTGGAGAGAGTGGACATTGGCAAGTTCCTCCCAGGTCCTTCACCGTTTAAGAAGGGAATTCATGGCATCATTTCCTACCCTGCTGCTCTCCTGGCCTTCATGATCTTCAGACACTCATCATTCTGCAAGATGAATCCAACTCTATGACTCACAACTCCTCAGATCATTTCCTACCCCAGATGCAGATACCCTTCCTCTTAGACCACTCCCCCACCCTTTTCAGCTTCTCTCTGTGTGTATATATGTGTGTCTGTATGTTTTACTATGAGTTGTCTCCCCCATTAAACTGTGAGCTCCTTGAGGGTAGAGACTGTCTTTTGTTGTTCTTTTTATCCTCAGTGTTTAGTATAGTGCCTGGCATGTAGTAGGGTGCTTAATAAATGTACACTGACTCTGATTCTGCCTTTCGAAATGATACAGGGGATATTAGAGGGAAGAAGCAGACCAACTAGTCTGGATGTCCAAAAGACAGAAACAGGGTAATATTGGAGTAAATGAATCATATGTTAGTTCAAGTTCAACTTCCTAGCTGCAAAGCTAGATAGCTTCCTATCTGAGACACTGCTTAAGGTCAACTACCAGATGAGGGACTTGGTACTGTGAGACTCACTCCTTCATGTGCATTTTGCTCTCTCAATCACATTTCCAAAGCTTTTGCCTCCCTGGGGTCTTTTAAAATAACCTGTGCTCCAGGAGTTACCATAGTTTGTCCTCCTGCTTTGTTCAGCCCCTTAGAGAGACCTCTGCTGTAAAGCTGGCCAACTGGAGGTCATTTGCCCTGAGCAGGTCTCAGTGATTAGCAGCTTTCTGTCCTGGGGCCAGCCCTCCCTGTGTGGGTGTCACATCCAGACTTCTATAGCCACAGCTCAAACTGAAATCCTCCTGGTCCACCAATAATAGTTTTATCAGGGCAGCCTCTTCTTACCAGACCAGGAAAAAGTGTGCTAAGCTTTTCTCAGCTGGAAGTCACTCTCAGATACATCCTCACCTCCAAGATGGGTACTTTGGTATTCATGACCCTTTTTTTGAAAAAGCAGTTTGTCAGCATGTGGTAGTTGTGTGGAAGTACCGTAATTAAAGCTTGTGAATGGGACACAGCAGAGGTTTGCTTCCTGCTTCAGTGCAAAAAGCAGCTTCCTCAAAGTGGTCACTCTTGACTACCAAGAGACACATAATAGCCAATGAATCTTTCCATGGCTTGGATACACGGTCTTTCCTGTCATTACCAGCAGCAAGTCATTTTGCAAGTTAATTTTGCTCAGCATAGACAAAGCCAAAAGATCCAAATCAGAAAATGCATTCCTGGATACAAATATTCCCTACATCCTCTAATTTCTTCATCCTGCCCTTCCAAATGGATGATTAGAATTTAAAAAAAAATCCCAACTATATCAAGTAATCAAATGATTAGTGGATAGACAAGGAAATGACAGGGAAATAAGTTCTTACAAAACTGCCTCAAGATTTGTGATCCTTTATGTTATAGACTGGAGGCCAGCGGCGATACTGGGGACATGGTCTGTTTTAGAGTCGTGCTTTTTGGCCAGGTTGATTTCTGGGTAAAAGTAGGGGAGGGAGAACCTTGAATTCAGGCCTTCTGAATGCAACTTCCATGCTTAATCCATTTTACTGTGTGGTTATTGTCAATAATCTAGGAATTACTCAGCAGGTTATCAGGTATGTAGGGGCTAGTAAACACAGGGAAGGTAGTCAGAAATGAGCTAAGACTAGAATCACAGAATCATAGAGCTGGGAGCAATAAGTAGTCATGTAGTCCAATTTTCTCTTACTTACCTTCTATAACATATAAGATAAGTGCTTACCCAGCTTCTGCTTGAACATTTCCAGTGATAAGGGACTCACTTCCTAACTGGACAACCTATTTTATTTTATTTTGTTTTTACCAGGCTTAATTATTAAGGAACTCTTCCTTTTCACCTTGACCTACCTGTAACATCCATCTATTGGTCCTATGTCTCCCCTTTCTGGCCAGGCACATAGTAGGTGCTTCATAAATGTTTACTGATTGATTGAATGATTGACTTGCCCAGGGTCATGCAGCTAATAAAATATCTGAGGCTGAACATGATCTCAGGTTTTCCTGATCAGTGCTCTATCTACGATACCACCTAGCAATCCCCGAATGCGTTTAAAGTTTTAATTTCCAGCATGGATTCCCCCTCTCTCTTTTTGTTATATATAGCAATCCCCAAACTCAGTACTCCATTTCTTGCCTTCGTACATTTGCACAAGTCATTCCCCAGGCTTGGAATGCAATTCCTCCTCACCTTATTCTGCCCATCAGAGAGAGGCCTCGTCATCCAATAAGGCTCTGTTCAAATGGCCCAATGATGTTGATTTTCAGCTGTCTTAATTCTTCTAATTGTATTGGCAAGTCCAAGACTAAGTTCAAAATGTAAATAAGACATGTTAATAGTATATCATTACTGGTCTTGCCTATAGGCATAAAAGGTATTGTCAGAGCTAGCAGAGAGAACAAAGGAATGGATCCAGGGGGACAGAGGAGGGGTTGCAGATGTTGTAGATGAGGATCAAAGGATTATAATTATAACTTGGTCATCTAGCCAATCTCCTTATTTGACAAGTGAGGAAGCTAAATTTCAAAAGAGAAGTCACTTGACCAGAGTCACAGGAATCCTTTGAATCTAAATCTAGTGATCTTAGGAGGGTAGAATGGGGGGAGTCACTGGTTTCTAGACTAATGTTGTCGTATCATTCAAAATAAATCACTGATCAAGCAGGAGCCAAAAAGGCAATATGCAAGGCCTACATGATGAGTTAGTGGGGTAGATACAGTCCAGGATTTCCCAGGTACGTTTCCTTATGACTTTATCTCCCCAGACCTCCAGGGTGTTTTGGTTTTGTGTAATGTTTCATCTAATCAAGTCTGCATTTGGCAAGTAGCTCAGTGTTTCAAAGGTTCAAGGCTTATGGAAAAACAAGAATGACTTGGTTAGTGATGAGCTGAACGTCCCAGAATGTTATCTGCTTGCCTAGTAACTACCCCCCAACACACATACACACATAAAGGTGAATTCTTTCTCTAGCGAGAAGTACCTACAACCAAGGTCAAAGCTTCTTAGTAAATGGTTTTTACTTATCCTCATCTCAGTTAAAATATATTATAAGAAATGTTTTCACTTCTAAATAATATTGAGCTATTTAAGTTGCCAGAAATTTAAGTTTGCAACTAGAAGTGGAATTCACTAATGGAGAAGTTGGAGTAATTATCCCATTACTAAAACCAAATAAAGCTCCGTGCACAAATACTGTCCCATAGAGCTTTACAAGATAAATAAGAGAAAGTTGGTGGAGTCATAATTAAATAAGTACAATGAGACACTCACAATGGGAATATTATTATATCAATTAACTCCAAATTTCTCCAAATTCAAAAAGCCCTCCTACAATGTTGATTTCATTATCCTACTGCTAAAATAAGTTCTGCTGTTAAAATCTAGATTAAAACACCCCCTCCCCCCATCCCTACCACCTTTTAAGGTAGCTGGTGATACATTCAATAGCGCTCTGATCCTGGAGTCAGAAAGACCTAAGCTCAAATGTGACCTCAGACCCTTACTAGCTGTTACCCTAAGCAAGTCACTTAATCTTTGTTTGCCTCAGTTCCTCATCTGTAATATGGGGATAATAATAGCACCAACCTGGTACCTAGTCAGTGCTATATGAATGTTTGTTCTTGCTCTTCTTTCCCCTCCCTCCCCCCTGGCTTGGCACCTCTAGGACAACAGGTAACAAGGTTTTACAAGCAGAGGTTTCAAGACTAGAGGTTTGCCCATAGTAAACCACTTCTCTGTGACTCTCAGTTTCCTCATCTATTATAAGTATTATGGGCATTTTATAGATCAGGAAGCTGAGGGCCAGAGACAATAAGTGGCTTGCCCACAGTAGCAGAGCTAGCACATAAGTATTAGAGGCAATATTTGAACCTAGCTGTTCCTGACTCCTTAAATCTTTTTTTTTTTTTAAGCAATTGGGGTTAAGTAACTTGCTCAAGGTTACACGGCTAGTCATTATTTGTGTGTGGGTGCTCATTTTCTGAGGCCGGATTCGATCTCGGGTCATCCCAACTCTGAGGCCGGTGCTCTTACTCACTGTGCCACATAGCCGCCCCTCCTTAAATCTTTGAATGAAGTTATGCATGCAGTCACATCTGTAGTGGAATCTTGATTGAGAGGAGTCTTTTAGGCTGCAGTTTCTTCTACTGAGTCAAATGTGTTTGTTTTTCTTGGTAATCAACAAGTAATAGTCATTGAGTGATCTTATATTTTCTATATCTCTCATTCAATTTTGTGACTTTGGAGACATGATTAAATGCAGATAATTATCTACAAAAGTCTGCCTGTTCCCTTCTTGTATCTTCAACAAGGACATCCTTTATGTGGGCACAGACCATTGTGTAAAGATAAAAAAGCAGGTATATGGTTCATTGAATGCTAAACTCTTTTCTGAATAAATGATAGGATTAAGATATAGAAGATCACCTGATTCACCCTCATCATTAGTTAAATTATTTTGCCAAACAGCTAATAAGCAACATCTCAGGATCTGAACCCTGTTCAAATCCTAATCTATGCTATGCTGCCTCCTGGTCACTTATCTTAGTCATAAATAGTACCACCTGGGCTATTTTCTTATCTTTCATAATCTTCTCTTTGGAGTATTTTCAACACCAATCCGTGAATGCTCTTATAGTTTTCATTTCCATAATGGATTTCTTCTTTCTGTAATTAATCAGGCATTGTCAAGTATAACAGATAGAAGAATATAAACTGCATTGATTCTCATGGCAACCTCTTTGTTTACAATCATCATGAGTCCTGCAGATGACCATGGGTGTGGAGAGAGTGAAAACTGCTCCCCCAAAGTGTATTAGTCCACTCTCTACTCATGCCCACAAAGGTGAGATGACCAAGAGTCCCAGAAATGATGTTATGTGTCGCCTCTCAGAAGATGGTAAAACCAACTCTTCCCACTCCTTTGTCTCTTCAAAGAGAACCTGTGAGTCATTTTTACATTTAGCTTCAACTTTTTAGGATCTTCCGATTTATAGTGAAAACCGAAACACGGGCTGTGCTTCAGTTTGTCCAGAGCTCTATCCACTATTAAACAATAGATAAACATCGCAAGAGTACAGATGCACAGTTATACTAGTGTTTGTAAATGGGATCAAAGCCAGGGTGTCCATTGTACTCTTCTGCCACCCTCCTAGGATTCTGCTGCTGTAGCCGTTGAAGTGGGAGAGCACCACACAGTCATGACAGTCACTGGTGTCTGTTTTATGGGTCTCTGAGGTCAAAACATTAATTACTTGGTAGTCAGCTTTCTGGTGATGAGCCTTACTACAGGCTCTCAGGTGATAAACCCCAGCTATTGCTGACTGTACCCCATGCCTTTCTACCTTGGCACAATGAGCAGAGACATCTACTTTACTGGCATAGCCTTCAAAAACCAAGGGTCAGTCACCTCTATGACATGATAAGACAGCGAGGCAGAATTTTTGTAGAAGTGGATCTGTACAATGGGAATTATATATATATATATATATATATATATATATATATATATTTTTTTTTTTTACCAGTTATATAGGATGGATATGAGAAAAGCACAATGCAAACTCTGAAGAATTATGTAAATGTAAACTATTGTTATTCTGAAGCTTATACTGCCCCTGGGAAATTTGACTAGTCACTTCCCAGGCTGGGGAAGCATCCTTTTTAAGCAAAGGAGCCACATAATGCTCAGAAGCTTCAGTGTACTATTTCAGTACTTTGACTTCCAAAATGAAGTTCCGGCCCTCATGGAATCTTCAATCTAGGTGGAGAGGTGATAAGCCCAAATGAATGTAAAACAAAGAGTAGCTGGATAAGGGCAAAAGACAGGTATCAACTCCATAGTGGGAGAGAATACTACCATTTGGAATGGGGGTGGGAAGATATCATAGAAAAAGGAGCATCTGAGCTAGGCCTTGACTCATGCATAGGACTTCATCAAGTATACATTTTGTTCTTGTTCAGTCACTCAACTGTGTCTGGCTCTTCGTGACCCCATGGATTATCACTTGCCAGGCCCTTCCATCCTCCAATATCTCCTGATGTCTGTCCAACTTCATGATGGTACACATTAGAGCAAGATATTTGAGGAATAAGGATCACCATGGATTAGGCAAAGCATGGGACATGTTTAAGAAATGATGGGCAGTCTGTTTATCCTTAAGCAGAGGGGACATTAAGGGGAAATAGGAGATCTGCCTCCAGACTAACATCGTGTATTTCTTGAGGAGCTCAAAGTTTCAAATACCTCAATTTACCTATTCCATAAGCCTGAAATAAAGATTAAAAAATAAAATAATAGAATCTCAGAGTCAGAAAGAAATTTGAAGACTATCTAATAGAGCCTCTATTTAATAGAGGTAGGTATCCCCTTGATCACATTTATGATAAGTGGCCTTCCAGCCTCTGTTTGAACACAAGTATTCGCTATCTCCCAAGGCAGCCCAGTCAACAGTTGGAAAGGTCCAATTGTTAAGAAATCCTTCCTTATATGGAATAAAAAATCTGCCTCTCTATAACTTCCACAGCTGAATAAGTCTAATCTCTCCTCTTCATGACAGCATTTCAAATATTTGAAGACAGCTATCATGTCCCCCCTAAGTCTTCTCTTTCCCATGCCAAATGTAGTTTTGTGTATAAATCTATGGAAATGACTCCAAGACAAGCTATTTAATCATAATTTTCCATTCATGTAAAGGCCCAAATAGACATATCATTCTGGCAACCCATTTACATTGCCAAATGGTACTTCAACTCCCAGTGGAATTTTTTCCCCAGATGCAACCTCTTTCCTTCTCCCAACCCCCATCCTCCCAAAAAATAACAACCAGCAATGTCTCCATATTAAGGACAGATTTTTTGGGAAAAACCCATAAAGACAGTTTGGACATTCATAGGTTAAACTGTATTTCTTTATAAGCAAAGTTGCTTTGAGGTCAGAAGATCTTCCTTTAGGGGATTCAAGTTTTACCCTTGCCTACCCACATTCTCCTTCCCCAGAGAGGATTCTGTTTTCATAGAGGATATTGGACCTATAGCCACTTACAAAGGTAAAGGAAACAGTAGGGAGTGGATATTGCCTGCTACCACGCTGATTCTATATGCTTTCTTGCCAGGGTAGATTCTTTCGGGGGAGATAAAGGAGAAAGAAGGGGAGTGTCTTGCAGCTTCTTACAAGCGTCTTGTTCAGCACTGCCTTCTCAAAAGCTTTTCTCTGGGATGAGAACAATGATGCTTTAAAGGAGTAATTAAGCCAGTGTCATTTCATCATATCTATACCTAGCTGAAATCCAACTTCAGTGAAAGGGGGTTTTGAAAGAATCAAAGAGAAGGAAGAGAAAAGGGGGTGGGAGTTATGGATCAGCCTAAGGCAAACAAGTGAGCCTCTAAACTAGAGCTAGACCCCACCTCTGCTTCCCTCTTCTGCCCCTCCAGTGTCAGGAATGGGCTGCACAAAAGACTGGAAAGGAGGAACTTAAACAGGAAAATCTACCATAGGGTATTATAATTTTATTTGAATACTTGGAAGGATAGCTATTTTGCCCAGACTGTTTCTTCTATTTATAGCATAATAATGTTGTAAATTTTAGTTTCTGCATAGAGTCATAGAATTACAGATTTAAAGCTCAAAGGTATCTCAGAGATCATCTACTCCAAAAATCTTCATTTTTTCATGTGAGGAAACCAAGGTCCAGAGAGGGTGGGTGACTTGTCTAAGGCCACATAGCTAATATATATCATAGAGCTGGGATCTGAACCAAGGCTACTGCCCCAAATTCAGTATCCCTTCCATTACACTATGTCTACTATAGTAGAAAAGAAAATGGACCAGGGATCAGGAATTCTGGGTTCTAGTTGAAGCTCTGCCTTCAGGCTGTTAAGTTGAACACTTAATAGCTGTGTGACTTTGGTCATGACTCAGAGACCTGAAAAGCATCTTTGTGAGGTGGGGACACTTGGGGAGGTCACGAAAGTGACTTCTGCAATGAGTGCTATTCACAGACAATATCTACCCATTTCATGTTTCTCAATCACATCTGTGCTTTTTGACAGAGGCACGCATGAAAGAACAGGGGAAGGTGAGAGCAGGCGGTTCTATGATTTGAAGGTGTTGCCAAAGATGCAGCTGTCCTTGACTTTGTTGCACAAAGTCCATATTCTCTGTGCCCAGACCTCTTGTGGCACACGGCATTTCCGAACACACAAGACTTCCCCAGAGACAGACAGGGAGCAGATAGTTGCCTAGCAACAACAGACCCCCTCCCCCCCAGGTGCGCTACTCCAGCAGGGAGCTCTCAGGCGGCTCTCTCTCCCTCCTTTCTCTCACCACCTCACATCTCAACCATTGCTGGTCTACACTTGCAGCACAATGAGCTAGTTCACAACCACAACTGTCACAGCCAGTGTTTAGACAGCACTTTAAGGTTTGCAAAGCCCCTTTTACATGGGTTATCTCATTTGATCCTCTCAACAGCCCTGGGAGGCAGGTGCCATTATTATCCCCATTTTAAAGAAAACAAAACTGAGGCTTAGGGAGCTTAAGTTACTTGGTCATGATTATATAGCAAATAAGTGTCTAAGGCAGGATTTGAATCCAGGTCTTTGTAAGCCTTAAAAAGTGCTGTAGTTGTTTTTGCTGTTGTTTTTCTTCTTCTCCTCCTCCTTTTTCTCCTTCTTGTTCTTCCTCCTCTTGCTGCTCTTCCTCCTTTTCTTTTTTCTCTCTCCATCTTCTTCCTTCTTTTTTATTATTTCACTACAGTGTACTTCTCCCCAGTACCATACTTCCTAGAAATCATTTAGCTGAAAAGGTAAAAACAACAACTCCATGACACATGCTTTGCTTGAAGAATGGATTGAGAGGTTTTGCCTAGGACAAATGCTATGTCAGGCACAAACCTAGTATATCCCGGTTAGCCTAATCAAGGGGACAGCCTTAGTTTGCTTCTTGCCTGTGGATCAGCCATGTCTGCTGAATACCTTCTTCCCTTCACGCAGGAATAAGATCGAGTTTCCTAGTCAAGAAGGCACATTTGTACCTACACTCCAGCACAAACTTCTGTTACCTAGGACTGCTTGCAGATGTGGGAGGTTGACAGAGTTGGCTACATAGCATTTTCACATCAGAATGTACCCCAAAAGGAAAATTCTGGGTATGGGTGGATATTCATTCACAGCTATTATTGGGGTCAGAATGTTGAACCCCTCTGTGACTCAGCCCTAAGTTTTGATGTCTCTGGTTTTCTGAATTCCCCTAATTATACAATTAACCTATTCTATCAGCACCGCTCCTCTTCTCATTGTGACATGTCCTCCATGTCTCAAATCCTTGGTTATAGTGCCTATATAAAGATCTCCTTTACTGGATATGCTGTTTTGACCCTACTGCATTGCCAACAGCCTTTCTAGTATGACCCAGACCTCTGTCCCCCAAAAGATCCCACCCTTGTTCAATTATTCAAAACCCTAAAAGTTGTCCTATGATTGTGAAGCCAATGGCTCCATTTATACCAGTGGGCAAAACTTGTAATCTCTTTTTACCAATTAGAAGGCAATTTGACACTTTCTTGAAGGGAAGCAAATAATATTTTTCCTCTGGAATCTCTAGCTATTCATTTCTCTGATTTATAGCTAAAAAGAAAAGTAATAGTACATATGGCAAGGATGTCACAGAATCAAACATTTTCAGAGTTGGAAGGGACATTGGTAGTAATCTAGTCCAACCCATAATTGACAAAGAATTCCCCCTACTACACACTGGATAAATGGGTGACAGAGCCTCTCTAGCCCAAGGCAGCCCATCTAACATTTGGATGGCTCTAATTCTTAGGAAGTGTTTCCTGATAGTAAGCCTAAATTTGCCTGTTTTCGACTTCCAGCCACGGCTCCTAGTTCTGTGCCCTGGGGACAAAGCCCAATCCCCCTTCCAGGAACGCAGGTTTAATAATTTGAATAGTTATCATGCCATACCTCATCCCACCTCTTCTCCATGCTCCAACCTCATCAGTCTTTGTAACATCTCTCATAGTCTCATAGTTTCCTTCTGTCCTGTACTGTCCTGTACTGATGACATCCTCACCTCACATCTTAACTTCTGCAATAGCCTGAGGTTGGTTTTTCTGCCTCAAGTCTTCCTCCACTCCACTTAGCTGCCAAACTCATCTTACCAAAGCACAAGTCAGATTACATCATCTCCTCCATTCAACAAACTCTCATGGCTCCCTATTGCCTCTAGGATCAAATATCTACTTGGCTTCTAGAGCCTTCCATAGCCTGGCCCTTCCTATGTTACCAGTCTTCTTAACATCCTCCAACCTGGACTCTGCCCCCATATACCTTGTGATAGAGTGATACTGGCCTTCTTGCTGTTCCTTAGCCACAACACTCAGTCTCCAGGCTCCAGGCATTTTTTGGCTGTCCCCAGTGCCTGGAACCCTCTCCCTCCTCTTTTCTGGTTCCTGGCTGCCCTGGCTTCCTTCTAATATCAACTAAAGCCCTATCTTTTACAATAAGCCTTTCCCAGGCTTCCTAAATCTAGCCTTCCCTAGGACATTATCTCCAATTTACCCTATGTATAGCCATCCTGTATGTACAGAGTTACTTGCATCTGGTCTCTCTCATTACACTGTGAATATCTGACAGCAGGTACTGTTTTTTTTTCCTTTTCTTTGTATCCCCAGCAGTTAGTACAATGTCCAGCACATAGTAGGTCTTTAACAAATGCTTATTGACTAACTGAAAACATCATATACAGGGATATTCAGATTCACTACAATGACCAATCTTGGTCCAAGAAAGAACATATATCCATCCAAGAAGAGAGATGAGGGCCTATGGGAGAAGAATGTCATATATGCAGTCATTTTGATTTTCTGCTATAGGAGAATTTGCAGTTGGAACATAACAGTATAGAAAACAAAAGGCATCAATAAAATTTTTAAAAATAATGATAATGCACATTTGTATATCTCATTAAGACCAACAATATGCCTTCTCCACAATATACCCACGAGACGCATAGTGTAATATTTGTGCCATTTTGTGGATGGGCTAACTTAGGCTAAGAAATGTTAGCTGATTTGCTAAAGGTCATACAGTGAGGATCTGAACCCAGTTCTTCTGACTCCCAATCTTAGTACTTGAAAAAAAAATTGTTCTGTGTCAGGACAAATACATTTAGGATAGAACATACAGATGGACGAGGAGTTGGTCCCAGAGTAGGAGAGTGGGCTGGAATGCCTTTGGAAAATTTTAAAGTTCCAAGCTTCCCATGAAAGCCAAGGTCCATCTTTTTAATATTAATATTCTATCAGTGCTTCTAAATATGTTAACAAATCATGGAATATAATATTCCATGAATCAAAAAGTGAGTACCACACAGAGGGCAATGGAGAGGCATGTGGGGGGTCTGAGTAAACTGCAAGATACAACCCATGAAGAACTTTGAAAAAGAATGAGTAAATGACATCATCAAGGAAATGACTATATAAAGAAAAAGATAGGGAGACCATTTTTAGTCCTGGGCCTGCCACCAACCAGCTGGGTGACTGAGCAACTCACTTCACCTTTCTGCATCTTGATTTCCTCCACCTGTAAAGCTATGTGGTGCAGTGTTGGGTCTGGAGTCAGGAAGATCTGGGGCTATGCTAGTCTCAGTTACTTACTATATTTGTGATTCTGGGCAAATCACTTAACTCTTTCTATCTTAGTTCCCGTATCTGTGAAATGGGGATAATAATAACACCTAGCCTTCAAGGTTGATAGAAGAATAAAATAACATGATATTTGTAAAACACTTTGCAAACCTCACAATACTACACACATTTTGTTATTGTTAAGTCAAAGTCATTTCAAGTGTGTTCAACTCTTCATGATGCCATTTGGGTACTTTTTGGTAAAGATACTGGAGTGGTTTGCCGTTACCATTTCCAGCTCATTTTACAGAGGCTTGCTGCTGTTTGTCCTTCATTCTTGAAGTCAAACAGTGGTAAGTGACTTCCAGGGACCCACAGCTACTAAGTGTCTGATGCTGGATTTGAACTCAAGCCATTCCTGACTCCAGGCCTGGCACTCTATCCACTGTGCCACCTAGCACTACATAAATGCGAGTTATTATTGTTATAAGATAACAGGAAGAGATTCCAGATTGTCGCTAAAGGTGCTCTAAACCTTTATGATGTAAAGAGAGAATCTGTGATTCTTTCAGTCTTGATTCTGCCCTCTTTAGTTTTAGCTGTCTCTCCCAGTGTTGTGTTTCACTCATATTTGATAAGCACCTTCTTATGTCACTGCTAAAATATACTGAACAGCATAGTCTCATGGGAAAAAGCTCTATAATACTCCAAGACAGACCCACAGGGGTTTTGGATTCACAAGGAATTGTTCATCTAGACTTATTGGGGATGATTGTTTAACCAGCCATAGGTAGGCCAAACTCTGCTATTTTTTGGTCAACATTTCACCATCTTAACTATAGGAATGTTAGAGAAGATTGTCAAATGTTTTGCTGAAGTTAAGATATGACGGGTTCACCTCCTGTACTTCCTTATAAGATTTTCATATGGTTATCTGCCAGTTTTCACAATCCTTATCTTGACAATAATTCTGCTATACACAGAGATAAGAAAGGCATCGAAAACTATCATCACATGCCACTAGAAGAGAATATATTATCTCTGTGTCCCCCATAGAGCCTGGCACAGTGTTTCCTACATAGCAGAAGTTCAATACATACCTGTTAAGTGAACGAAGAGGCATATATCCAAATGGAAAAAAGAAACTGGGCTAGAAACCAGGAAATCTATGTCACCACTCAGAGACTTTAGGAGAATGACCTTACCAACATCTTGTAAACTGGAGATAACTGTGCTTCTCTTCTGACCAAATGGGCTTGTTGTCAGGGGATATGATCATTTGGTTCAATTTTCCCTTTTACATTAGAAAAACTGTTAGCAATGAGCCTTCCCAAGTATGGAGAGAAGCTGGATCTATGGACGATGAAGTACTGGGATTCTTTACTTGGTCAAAGAAGAATTTCTACAACTAGACAATTCTATGTGTCTTGACCAGATGCCTTCTATGCGGGCAGCCAGACCTGAATCTTGGATGCATACCAAGTAAGATTCCTAGAGCCTTCTGCTACTAGTAAATTATACACTTTTCAACCTTCAGATAAACATTCTACTTATATATGGATCTTTCAATGACTGCCTAATTTGGATAATTTGTATATCAACAGATTCAGGGAGGTTGGCAGGTGAGTCTTATTTTGTATAAAAATAATGATTATTAACAATAGTTAGAATTTATATAGTACTTAAAGGTTTGCAAAACACTTTACATATATTATCTCATTTTATCCTCAGAACAATCCTACAAAGTAGGTGCTATTATTATTGTTGTTTTGCAGATAAGGAAACTGAGCGGATGGAGGTTAAGTTACTTGTCCAGGGTCCAATAGTTTGTATGTGTCTGAGGTTGAAACTGAACTCAGATCTTCCTGACTCCATGTATAGCATTTTTTTCACAACATCACCTAGAAAAGACACATATTTGGAATATCCACCTGTAAAACAGATTTCTAAGGGGAAAAAAATCCCATCTCCTCACTGATTTCCATCTAGATTATTTATTCTTATCTTACATTGATTAAAACATCTTAAATGAGATGTCTTCTGATTGCCTCTTGTGATCAAATCATTTTAAACTTAAGTTTCCCATGCAAATGACGGTTTTTAAAAGGTAACATGCTATGTTAAGAGATATGTCAAATTTCATAAAAAAGTTGTATCAGAAGCACCTTGTTTACCTGACCCTGTGTTAGGGCTGGTGGTAAGGGAAATATCAGTGAAGTGTGATTGTATAAATAAAAGAAAGTTATCATTGATAACTATATGAAATGAACATTGGATATAGTAGGTGTTTCAGAAGTATTTGTTAGGGCAGCAGTGAAGCCAGGATAGTGTAGCAAAGACTAGGACATGCCTGAGTTCTTTCAAATTCCCCTACAAACAACATTAAAATAATACCTCAAAATGAATTCTGGAGCAGCAGAACCAACAAAAAGATAAGGTGAGATTATTTTCTAGCCTAAGACAACTTAGAAGGTGGACAGGCAAGGTCTGTCTCACTGAAGTGAGGGCAGAACACAATCCAGTGCAGGCTTCACCAGGAAAGTTAGCAGAAGGTCTTGGGGACTACTGAATCTGTGACAGCAGTGACTTCTGGAGCTCTCAGTCCACAGAACATAAAGGATTAGACAGCTAGTCAGAAGGATATTGTTTTGAGACCCTTTGCTGGCACTCAGAACAGGATTCTATTGTAGTGGTTTTGGGTTGCAGTCCCAGGGCAAAGAGGAGAATTAGCAGGAGCAGGGACACCAATCACAGTTCTAGGGTGGAAAAGTACTTATGGTTGCTTACAGACCAGAGCACAAGCCAGGAGAGTAGTGACCACACTTCTCTTTAGATCATACCATACCTTGGAAGAAGTGAAAACTTACAGACCCCCACAACTAGCTCTGAAAACTGCACAAAAAACCTGAAGCTTGAGACAGTGCGCCCTACATCCTAGGAAGAGATCCCAACTTTAACAGGGAAGATGAAAACAAAAACTTAGAAAATAATGATGTCAAGAAAGCTACAAACAAAGCCTGAAAAAGGAGTGTGAATTGATCTCAGGACCAAAAAGAATTCCTGGAAGGGCTCAAAAAGAGTTTTAAAAATCAAATGAGAGTAGTAGAGATAAAAATTAGGAAAAGAAATGAGAATGAGGCAAGATAATCATGAAAAAAAGTGAGACAACACTTTGGTAAAGAAGACACACACACACAAAAAAAACCTGAAGAAAATAACACCTTAAAAACAGAATGGGGGGGCAGCTAGTAGAGCACGAGCCCTGGAGTCAGGAGGACCTGGGTTCGGATCCAGCCTCAGACACTTGACACACACACACACACAAAACTAGCCATGTGACCTTGGGCAAGTCACTTAAGCCCAATTGCCCTACTCTCCCCCCTCCAAAAAAATAAAAAATAAAAAAATAAAAAACAGAATAGGTCAAATGGTAAGAGAGGCACAAAAATCCATTAAAGAGAAGAACTCCTCAAAAAGTAGAATTGGCCAAATGGAAAAAGAGGTATTCACTGAATAAAAGAACCATTTAAAAAGTAGACAAATGGAAAAGGAAGTACAAAGTCTCAATAGTTCAGTAATAAATGATAAAAATTATAATAATAAATAGTTACTTAAAAATCAGAATTGGGCAAGTGGAAGCTAATGATTCCTTAAGACATCAAGAAACAATAAAACAAAATCAAAAGAATGAAAAAAAATAAGAGGAAAATTTGACACATTTTCATAGGAAAAACAACTAACATACCTGAAAGCCATGATAAAAAAAGGGGGGGGGGCCTAGATATCACATTTCAAGAAGTTATTAAGGTAAATTGCCCTGATATCCTAGGATCAGTAGGTAAAATAGAAACTGAGAGAATTCACTGATTACTTCCTGAAAGAGATCTGAAAATGAAAACTCCTAGGAATATTATAGTCAAATTACAGAGCTCCCAGGTCAAGGAAAAAAAGATTATAATTGTCCAAAAACGAAACAATTCAAATATCATAGAACTGCAGTCAGGATGACACCAGATTTGGTTCCTACATTAAAAGATTAGGAGGTTTGGAATATGACATTCTGGAGGGCAAAGGAACTAGGGTTATAACTAAGAATCACCTACCCAGTAAAACAGAATATAATCTTCAGGTGGAAAAATGGACATTTAATGAAACTGAGGGCTTTTAAGCTTTCTTTTTTCTTTTCTTTTTTTTTTTTTAAGCACTTGGGGTTAAGTAACTTGCTCAAGGTTACACGGCTAGTTATTTTATGTGTGGGTGCTAATTTTCTGAGGCCGGAACTGATCCTGGGTCCTCCCAACTCTGGGCCAGTGCTCTTACTCACTGCGCCACCTAGCCACCCCTCTTTTAAGCATTCTTGATGGAAAGACCAGAGCTGAATGGAAATCTGAATTTTCAAATACAAGACTCAAGAGAATCATAAAAAGGTAAAGAGGAAAGAGAAATTATAAGGGATTCCATAAGGTTAAACTGTTTACATTCCTATATGGGAAGATGATTATTTTAACTCCTAAGAATTTTATCATTACTATAGCAGTTAGAAGGAGTATACATAGATGGAGGGCATAGATGTGAGTTGACTATGATGGAATGAAATAAAAAAAAATTAAGGGGTAGGAAAAACAGATGTACTGGGAGATGGAAGTGAGAGACAGAGTGGGGTAAATTATCTCACATAAAAGAGGCACAAAAAGAACTTTTACAGTAGATGGGAAAATGGGAAGATGGGGGAGACTGGAGGGCAATACTTGAACTTTACCCTCATCAGAATTGGTTTAAAGAGGGAATAACATAAATACTCAGTTGGGTATAGAAACCTATCTTACTCTTCAAAGGGGGATAAAAGACAAAAGGGGATGATAGAAAGGAGGGCAGATTTGGAGAGGCAGTGGTAAAAAGCAAAATATTTTTGTGGAGGGGCAGGGAGAGAGAGGGAGAAGTATAAAAAGGGGGGGAAAGCAGGAGGGAAAAACATATAACTGTGAATATGAATGAGATTAACTTACTCATAAAATGGAAGAGATAGCAGAATGAATTAAAAAACAGAATTCTACAATATGTTGTTTACAATAAATACACTTGAAGCAGAGAGACACACTGAGTAAAGGTAAGGAGCTAGAAGAAATATATTATGCTTCAGCTAAAGAAAAGAGCAGGTGTAGCAAGAATGATCTCAGACAAAGCAAAAATATATCTAATTAAAAGAGACAAGGAAGGAAATTATATCTTGCTAAAAGGAACTATAGAAAATGAAGTAAAATCAATACTAAACATATATGCACCAAATGGTGCATAACATCCAAATTCTTAAAGGAAAATTAAATGAGTTATAGGAGGAAACATATAAAGCTATACTACTGGGGGGACTCGACTTTCCAATTCAGGAGTAGATAAATATAATCAAGAAATAAACAAGAGAGAAGTTAAGGAAATGAATAGAATTTTTAAAAGTGTATATGATAGACCTCTGGAGAAAAATGAAAGGGAATATAACAAAATATACGTTTTTCTGAGAGGTATATGGCATCTACTCCCAAATGACCATGTATTAAAACATAAAAACCTCACAACCAAATGCACAAAAACAGACATACTAAATGCATCTGTTTCAGGGCCATAGGAATAGAAATTAAAAATTTAACTGGGAACTAAATGATCCATTCCTAAAGAATTAATGGGTAAGAAAACAAATCATAGAAACCATAAAAAATTCTATTAAAGAGAATGACAACAATAATGCCAACATACCAAAAATCATGGGATGAAGTCAAAGCAGTACTTAAGGAAAAATTTATATTTCTAAATGCTTACATCATTAAATAGAGAAAAAGCAAATCAGTGAATTGGGCATGCAACTAAGAAAAAACAACCTAGAAAAAGAACATAATAAAAATTAAATATAAATTAAATATAAAATTGCAAATCCTGAAAATAAAATAAGAGATTAATAAAACTGAAAGTGAGAAAACAATTGAACAAATAAATAAAACTAGGAACTGACTTTATAAAAAATGTAAACCACTAATTTGATTTTTTTTAAAAAGAAAGAAAACCAAATTACCAGCATCAAAAGTGAAAGAGATGAGGGGGCAGAGCCAAGATGACAGAGTGAAACAGGACTTCCACATGACTCCAGCTTGCACCTCCTCCAATACCTGTAAAAATGACTCTAAACAAACTTTAGAGATATAGAACCCACAAAGTGACAGAGAGAAATAAATCTCCCGCTGAAGGAATCCCAGAAGGCTGGCAAGAAGGGTCCATCTCAGCGTGCTGGGAGCTAAAACCAGCCCTGGTTTTAGCCCCAGGGTGGCCCCAACCAGCAGCAACTGCTGGAGCAGACTTCAGGAGAGTAAATCACCAGCAGCTGTAGTGATTTCCAGACTTCTCAATCCACAAATGCCAAGGACAAAGTAAAAGTTCAGTGTGGAACTTTGCTGGGAACAGGGGGAGCACAATCCAGCTGCTGCCCCCGAGTGAGAAGCGGAGGAGGTGCGGTGGCTGCAGCCAGTGCCACATGGCTGCTTCTGGTGCTCCTGACCTGCAGACTATAGGGGGACCAAGTAACCATTCAGAGGGTAATGGCTTTTGCTTTGACCTGCTTGGATCTGGATCTTAATCTTGGGTGGTCGTCCTGGGGTATGTGACCAGTGAGCCAGAGCATGTGGGGGCTGTAGAGAGGGTGCCCATCTAACAGCTCCGGCAGCTGCAAAAGCCCTAGCAATTTGGGATATAGCTCTCTCCATTCTGGAAGCAGAGTTCTTCCATGGCAAAGAGCTTAAAAGTCAAGTAATTGGCCACCAATATGAGTAAGCACAGGAAGCACAAACAGATGATAGAATCCTTTTTGGGGGACAAAAAGGATCAAGGCATGGATTAGAAGGAAGGCATCGACATCAGAACCCCTGCATCAAAAGCCTCCAAGAAAAATATGAACTGATTACAGGCTATGGAGGTGCTCAAGAAGGATTTTAAAAATCAAGTAAAAGAAGTGCAGGAAAAACTGGTAAGAGAAATGAGAATGATGCAAGAAAATCATGAAAAGTGAGACAAAAGCCTGCTAAAGGGGACCCAAAAACACACTGAAAAAAATAACACCTTAAAAAAGACTAACTCAAATGGCAAAAGAGGGCCAAAAAGCCAATGAGGAGAAGAATTCTTTAAAAAGCTGAATTTGCCAGATGGAAAAGGAATTTCAAAAAGTTACTGAAGAGAATAAGTCCGTCAAAATTAGACTGGAGCAATTGGAAGCTAATGACTTTATGAGAAATCAAGACACTATTAAACAGAACCAAACAAATGAAAAAATAGAAGGCAATGTGAAATATCTCATTGGGAAAACTACTAACCTGGAAAATAGATCCAGGAGAGATAATTTAAAAATTATCAGGCTACCTGAAAGCCATGATCAAAAAAAGAGTCTAGACACCATCTTTCAAGAAATTCTCAAGGAAAATTGCCCTGATATTCTAAAACCAGAGGGCAAAATAGAAATTGAAAGAATTCACTGATTGCCTCTTGAAAAAGATCCCCAAAAGAAAACTCCTAGGAATATTATAGCCAAATTCCAGAGTTCCCAGGTCAAGGAGAAAATATTGCAAGCAGTTAGGAAGAAACAATTTGAGTATTGTGGAAACACAATCAGGATAACACAAGACCTAGCAGCTTCTACATTAAGGGACTGAAGGGCTTGGAATATGATATTCTGGTGGTCAATGGAGCCAGGATCAAAACCAAGAATCACCTACCCAGCAAAACTGAGTACAATTCTACAGGGAAAAATATGGTCATTCAATGAAATAGAGGACTTTCAAGCATTCTTGATGAAAAAAAAAAACCCGAGCTGAACAGAAAATTCAACTTTCAAATACAAGAAGCAAAAGAAGCATGACAAGGTAAATAGGAAAAAGAAATGATAAGGAACTTATTAAAGTTGAACTATTTACATGGAAAAATGATAACTGTAACTCATAATACTTTTCTCAGTATGAGGATAATTGAAGGGAATATATGTATATATGTATGTATACATATATATGTATATATACATATATATGTATGTATACATATATATGTATGTATACATATATATGTATGTATACATATATATGTATGTATACATATATATGTATGTATACATATATATGTATGTATACATATATATGTATGTATAGGAGGGAGTATGTATATATAAATACATATGTGAGTGTGGGTTGTATGTTCATGCATACAGACAGAGGGCACAGGATGAGTTGAATATGAAGGGATGACATCTAAAAATTAAAATTAAGAAGTGAGAGAGGAATTTATTGGGAGAAGAAGAAAGGGAGAGATAGATTAGGATAAACTGTCTTATATAAAAGAGGCAAGAGAAAACTGTTACAATGGAGGGGAAGAGCAGGAAGGGAAAGGGAATGGGACAACCTGATTCTCATAAAATTTGGCCTAAGGAGGGAATAACATACACACTTAGTTGGGTATCTTACCCTACAGGATAATAGGGGGATAGGGGATAAAAAGGGGGAGGATAGAAGGGACTGCAGAATGGGGGAGAGGGTAGTGAGAATCAAACATTTTTGAAAAGGGTCAAAGGAAAAAACAGAATAAGTGAGAGGCGGGATAGGATGGAGGGAAATATAGCTAGTCTTTCACAATATAACTACTATGGAAATGATTTAGGTAACTAAACATGTATAATCTATATTGAACTGCTTATCTTCCCAATGGGGGTGGGTGAGGAGGGAAGAAGGGAAAAAAATCTGGAACTTAAAATTTTAAAAACAAATGTTTAAAAATTGGTTTTTTACATGCAACTGGGAAATAAGATATAGAGGTACTGGGGTATAGAAACTCATCTTGCCCTACTAGAAAGTTGGGAGGTGAAGGGGAAGTATATAAGAGAGAATAGAAGGGATATTCAGTAGGCTTGCTATTTTGGGGTGGGGATAGGGGAAAGACTGGGAGAGAAAAAATCGTAATTCAACATCTTGTGGAAATGAATGCTGAAAACTAAAAATAAATCAATTAAAAATTAAAGAGATGAATCCACCAATAAAGATGAAATTCATGAAATTAAAGCCATTTTGCCCACTTATATGTCAACAATTCTAATAACCTACGTGAAATGGATGAATACTTATAATAATATAACTGCCCAGATAAACAGAAGAAGAAATAGAATACTTAACCTTATCTTAGAAAAAGAAATTGAACAAGCCATCGATGAGCTCCTTCAGAAAAAATCAGGAGTATCAGATGGAATCACAAGTGAATTCTACCAAACATTTAAAGAACAATTCATTCCAAAACTATATAAAGTATTTGGAAAAATATGCAAAGTAGAAGTCCTACCAAATTTCTTTTCTGAAATAAACATGGTGCTGATATCTAAACGAGGAAGAGCAAAAACAGAAAAAGAAAATTATAGACCAATTTCCCTAGTGAATATAATTGACCATGTGAATAACAACAACAAAAAACCCCCCAAAAACAAAAATTACATGACTATTTCAAGAGATGCATAAAAGACTTCTGAGAAAATGCAACACTCTTTCCAAATATTAGAAATCACAGAAATAAATGAAGCTTTCCTTAAAATGATAAGTACTATCTATCTAAAACTATCATGAAACATGATGAGGAAAAGGACGAAGCCTTCCCAATAAGATCAGAGGTGAAGCAAGGATACCCATTATCATCACTATTTATGCAATATTAGACTAGAAATGCTAGCTATACCAGTAAGAATACCCCCCCCCCCAAAAAAAAAGTTGAAGGAATTAGAAAAGGCAATGAGGAAACAAAACTATCACTCTTTGCTGATGATATGATAGTATACGTGGAGAATCCTAGAGAATAAACTAAAAAACCAGTTGAAGCAATTAAAAACTTTAGCAAAGCTGCAGAATATAAAATAAAGCCACATAAATTATCAGTATTTTTATACATTACCAACAAAGGCCAGGAGTAAGAAACAGAAAGAGAAACTTCATTTAAAATAACTATAGCCAATATAAAATATTTGGGCATCTAACTGCTAAGACAAACCCAGGAACTATATGAACACAATTACAAAACACTTTTCACACAAATAAAGGGAGATCTAAACAACTGGAAAAATATTAATTGCTCATGGGTAGGCTGAGCCAACATGATAAAAATGACAATTCTACCTAAATTAATTTACTTATTCAGTTTCATACCAATCAAACTACTAAAACATTATTTTATAGAGCTAGAAAAAAATAAAAATAAAATTCATTTGGAAGAACAAAAGATCAAGAATATCAAGAGAATTAATGAAAAAAAGCGTGAAGGAATCAACAGGGAAAAAAAATGTGACAGAAGGTGGTTTAGCCATACCAGATCTCAAACAATATTACAAAGTGGTAACCATCAAAAAAATATGGTACTGTTAAGAAATGGAGTAGTGGATCAGTGGATTAAATTAGGTCCATAATACACAGTAGTAAATGACCATAGCTATCTACTGTTTGATAAACCCAAAGATCCAAATTTTAGAACAAGAACTCATTTGAGAAAAACTGCTAACAAAACTGGAAAGAAATTTGGCAAAAATAAGATATAGACCAACACCTCATACCATATGCTAAATTATGGTTAAAATGGGCAAATGATTAAGACATAAAAGGTAATAAGAAATTGTTTACCTGTCAGACATATGGACAAAAGAAGAATTTATGATCAAACAAGAGATAGAGAGCATTATGAGTTGTAAAATGGACTTTTTTTTTTTTGCTTTTTGGAGGGTAACTGGGGTTAAGTGACTTTCCCAAGGTCACATGGCTAGTTTTTGTGTTAAGTGTCTGAGGCTGGATTTGAACCCAGGTCCTCCTGACTCCAGGACCAGTGCTCTATTCACTGTGCCACCTAGCTGCCCCTGAAATGGACAATTTTGATTACAATAAATTAATAAAAATTTTGCACAAACAAAACCAATGCAGCCAAGATTAGAAGGAAAGCAAAAAACTAAGAAAAATATTACAGCAAATGTTTCTGATAAAGGACCCATTTCTCAAATATATAGAGAACTGAATCAAATTTATAAGAATACAAGTCATTTCCCATTTGATAAATGGTCAAAGGATATGAGCAGGCAGATTTCAGATGAAGAAATTAAAGCTATCTATAGTTTTATGAAAAAATGCTCCAAATCACTATTTATTAGAGAAATGCAAATTAAAACACTTTAAGGTACCATCTCACACCTATCAAATTGGGTAATATGACAGAAAAGGAAAATGAGAAATGTTGGAAAGGATGTGGAAAAATTAGGACACTAATGTATGGTTGGTGGAATTGTGAACTAATCCAACTATTCTGGAGAACAATTTGGAACTTGACCAAAAGGCTATAAAACTGTGCAAACCTTTGACCTAGCAATAGCATTAATTCTGAAGAGATTTTTTAAAAAATGAAATTGACCTATATATAATATAATCTATAGAAGTTCTTTTTGTGATAGCAAAGGATTGGAAATTGAGGGGTTACCCATCTACTGGGTAATGGTTGAATAAACTGCGATGGACAAACAAGATGCTTTCATAAAGACCTGGAAAGATACATGAACTTATGCAAAATGAAGTCAGCAGAACCAGGAGAACGTAGCACATAGAAACAACAATACTGTATGATTATCAACAGTGAATAACTTAGCTATTCTCAGCAATACAATGATCTAAGACAATCTAAAAGACTTGTGATGAAAAAATGCAATCTACTTCCAAAGGAAAAACTAATGGAGTATGAATGCAGACTGAAGCACACTTAAAAACAAACAAAAAAAACCAAAACACCTTCTTTATCTTTCTTTCTTTCTTCTTTTTTTCCCCACAACATGACTAATATGGAAATTATGTTTTTCATGACTATACACGTCATGGAATATCAAATTGCTTGCCTTCTCAATGGGTTGACAGGGGAGAAGTAGGGAAAGAGGGAAAGAATTTTAAACTCAAAAAATTTTTAAAAGAATATTAAACATGCTTACTTGTAACTGGAAAATAATTTTTATTTTAAAAAGTATTTGTTAAATGAATGAGTTTGGAGCAAAAACTTCTGAACATAAGCTATAATAGAGTTACATTTAAGGCAGCAAAACTTTTTAAGTGCATAAAAGAAAAACAATTTTTAGATAAGATGTTTAATGCTGTACAAGCTCATTAACTTGGGCTCCATTAATTTGGAATTCATAACAATTTGGAAATAGCTTAGGCTGAAGTTTAACTTTGTATCAACTAGGAACAGAGGGTTTGCTAAGCAAATTAATAGCATAAACAAGATTGCTGAGGGAAAGTTAGCCTACTTGAGAGCAGTGTTTTCAGGCATTTCAGCTGTACTCATCTTAATATAAATAATTAATACAGTAAGCAGGATCTTTATCTATTCATTAAAGCATATCCAGCAGGCTCTCTCTTTGGCAATACTTGGTTATTATTAGTATTCATTGTGTATGTGCTGGAATGCAATAAGCCTGAATTTCTTTTAAAACATTCTATAATTTATCTGATAATTCTAAATGCTTTTGAAGAAAATATTTGGGAGAGTAGACAGAGACAGAGACAGACAGACAGACAGAGATAAAGACAGAGACAAAGACAAGGAGACAGAGAGAAGAGACAGACAGGCAGACAGACAGGGAGGAAAAAAATCCCAGGGGAACCAGACAAGGAATGCCTCCTTCCTAAAACAAAGTGTGGGAGCATATAAGTAATCTCTGAGTGAGCTAGCCTGCCCACCTTACCTGTTTAGTATTCCCTTCTAAACAGCAATTTATGTTGCTATGACTGACATACTTGATTCTCATGGCAGGAATATATTAATTATTAACAATTCTTTTTTTCTTGTGCTTCTTTTTCAACTTACAACAATTCTCTAGGATTTGCAACATTTGCTTCTTTATCTAACCTGCACAAAAGTTTGTTGTTCAACAGTTATGTATTTATTTAAAGACTATGGTTTACTATTTACATGGAAAGGAGAGAGCAACACCTTGTGAATTGCCAGATTATCACTTGCAAAATAGACTGATTTTGCATAGTTTTATCAGGCCTAGGCATTTTAAATCCTTTTAAAATCCAGGGTGAAATTTTTTCTAAAAGTCAAATTATATCATCATGTCATAAATGACATGCTGTTACTTTTTTTTTTCTATTATCCTAGGAGTATATAAAAGTTAATGGCAGCTTAAGACTGCTGGGCCAGTCAGGAAGATCTGAGTTCAAATCAGCCCTTAGATACTTACTAGCTGTGTAACCCTGGGCAAGTCACTTAATCCTGTTTACTTCAGTTTCCTCATATGTAAAATGAGCTGGAGAAGGAAATAGCAAGCCATTCAGTATCTTTGCCAAGAAAACCCCAAATGGGCTCATGATGAGTGGGATGACTGAATAACAATAGTTAAGTTTGTGGTCAGTAAGGAAGGGAAAAAGGGACCCATTGTTAAGAATAAGTCAGTGGAGTCTCAGAGAAGTCCTGTTCCTATCCTTTGACTATCTGCTTCCTTATTTCTGAAACTGAAAACATCTACCTTACATCAGTTAATAATTAGATAATCTCTTTGGTCATTATTATGGTTTCTGTTCTTTCATTTATTCACTACATTAATTCAACAAAGATTTATTAAGCACTTACTGTATTCAGTATACTGTTTAGCACTGGAGGACTTTAAAAAGTTTGACAAGAGATGGTAATATGCCTTCAGAGGTAACAATCTAGTAGGATAATTAGACATAAACACAAATAACTTTAATACACAATAGAGTATGGTAAGCATATTAGGGAATTGTAAACTAAAGGTCAACATGAGTTTCAAGGAAAGCAGTCCTTACCAAAGGAGGGAGAATCATAGAAGGCTTTGGTGAAGAGGAGGCATTGAAGCTGGATTTTAAAAAATGGCTAGGAGTTCAAAATGCAAATGGGGGCATAAATATATTCTAAGCTTAGGGAATAGCATAAGTAAGAGAACACAAGGGATGCTCGTGGGGCACAAGCACTCCTACAATGTGTAGGGCATGGTGAGGAAGGAGGATGCCTTAAATACAGGCATATGCCTTAAACAGGCAAAGGGAACTGACACAGGATAGGGATACTTGCAGATGTCTGTACCTAGGAATAATATGACCAGTTCTATACACAAGAAAAATTACTCTGTATAAATTATGCCACTAAGCAGTTCACCATCACCCCCACCATCCTGAATGTATGCCTATTTGATCACATTTCTTTTGGAACACGATCCTTAGACATAAGTTAAAATCCTGCTTTTGATACTTATGAGTTGTGTGACTTTGGGCAAGTCATTCAAGCCCCAGTGTTTTCATCTGTAAGATGAGGATAATTATAGCACCTATTCCCCTATTCCATAGGGTCTGTATGAGGATTTAATAAGATGTTATATAAGCATACACACACACACACACACACACACACACACAATCAACTTTGGAAACCTTAAAGCACTAGATTAATGTTAGTCTTTAGAATACAGCTGGTATGTTATATGATAAGGTTTTTCTTTATCTAAAAAGTTGGAGAGGCCTAGTCTTTGGGCTATGACTAGGGCTATATTAGGACAACTATGTGGATGGAAACTGAAGGGAAAAGGGGAAAAATCTGGTTCAGTTCCAAGCTCTAATACTTCCTCAAACTGGTCATCTAACTTGTCTAGATTTCATTTTCTCTATTCAAAAAACAGTATTAAACTTACCACTCTCTTAATTCTGGCTCTGCCATTAGCTACATGATCAAATGCATGATATTCTTCTGGGAAAAGCACATATAACATCAATGTATATGCATGTGTATATATATATATATATATATATTTCTGTATGTCTATATATACACAATACAATACATTACATTATATCATCTTATCATTTTTTAAGGAGGGTTCTCAAGTCACTTGAGTGCAGTGGATGAACAATGACTACAACCAGAAACAAATACTTTTAATGTTCTTTTAAAGTAAATATAACTTTTAGATATGTTATTAAGCCTCTAGAGGTTTAGAAGCTTTAGGTCTTTTTTTTTTTTTAAGCAATTGGGGTTAAGTAACTTGCTCAAGGTTACACGGCTAGTCATTATTTATGCGTGGGTGCTCATTTTCTGAGGCCGGATTTGATCTCGGGTCATCCCAACTCCGAGGCTGGCGCTCTTACTCACTGCGCCACCTAGCCGCCCCTTTTAGGGCAATTGGGGTTAAGTAACTTGCCCAAGGTCACACGGCTAGGTTTTTGTTTGTGTGGGTTAAGTGTCTGAGGCCGGATCCGAACTCAGGTCCTTCTGACTCCAGGGCCAGCGCTCTACTCACTGTGCCACCTAGCCGCCCCATAGAAGCTTTAGGTCTTATGTTTTTATCATTTTGTTCAATCTCTGGCCTTTCCTTCACAGTACCAAAAGGGACATTCAGGAATGGGCCCCTTTGACCAGTGACAGCATCCTTGGAATCAAAGTTCAACTTCCAAGGTTGTAAAGGAATCTTAGATTTTATATACTCTGAAGGCCTCATTTTACAGATAAAGAAAAATGGGGTCCAGATTTATTCCAGGTCAAACATTCGTAATTTCATCTGAGGTCTAAATACAATGTAGGTTTTTGACTATACTGTACTGACAAAATACAGTAAGACCTCAGCTTTCTGTGACCCTTGGGGAATAATTAATTTCAGGTACTTGGGTTTTCTGGATGGCTGAGAAATACTCAACTTTTTTTTAAATGATCATTTGGGAGTATAAACCTTTCTATAATATATGATATATTTTGCTGTCTTCTTAAACAGGAAACTAAATAAAACCTTTCTTGATGGTTCATGATTGTCATTACGAACAGCAATGATTTTGCTGTGCTGTAATAGTAATAACGTCAGGGAACTGTTGAGGTATGTAGGGATCTTTGTCCCAATATTAAACGCCCCCAGTTTGGTGGGGGTTTTTTTTTTTTTTTTTGAGTTATTGTGTTCTTTTTGTAGATACCTCTCATTCTTCACTATTAAGTTGGAGGCTATCCCTTCTCATGACTTTCAGTGAACCTGCCTTGGACAACATTCTCTCTCCACCCCAATCCCCCTGCCCTTTTTTGGAGGGGGAGGAAGGCAAGGCAATTGGGGGTTAAGTGACTTGCCCAAGGTCACACAGCTAGTAAGTGTGTCAAATATCCAAGGCCAGATTTGAACTCAGGTCCTTCTGACTCCAGGGCCAGTGTTCTATTCACTCTGCCACCTAGCTGCCTCCCTCCCCCTTTTAAAATTGTTTTTTAAAATTGTTTGTGGCTTTGGAACCAACAGCCTTTGGCATACACAGACTTGTCAATACTGGTTGTTGAGAAGCCTTTTTTTTTTTTTTTTGCTTCAACGTTGATTTTCAGCTATATTTTAAACAGATAAAGTGTACCCATACTTTAAAAGAGTTGTCAGTTTCATTTCCTTACTGCCTGTATTTCTGATAGGACCATTATTTCTCTATAACTTTACATTCTTTTTTTTTTTTTTTTGCCTTTTGGAGGGCAATTGGGGTTAAGTAACTTGCCCAAGGTCACACGGCTAGGTTTTTTATTTGTGTGTGCGTTAAGTGTCTGAGGCCGGATCCGAACTCAGGTCCTTCTGACTCCAGGGCTGACGCTGTACTCACTGCCCCACCTAGTCGCCCCCTTATAACTTTACTTTCACAAATTCAGGATCCAATCTGTAGTACTTAACAATGGCCCCATAGGCATCAAACTGAACTGGGAATCAGAAATCCCAGATTCTACTCCCAGCTTTGTCAGTCATTTGTTGTGTGATACTGAACAAGTCACTTCCCTTTTCTGGGTTTTCATTTCTGCATTTAGAAAATGAAGGGGCTGGAGCAGAGGACCTCTAAGTAAGGTTCTCTCTATGCTAACATTCTGAGCCTATGTGGAACAACCATGTCGACCTTTCTTTTTGTTAAGGGAGTCTACAGTTAGCTGAACAGATCCTGTTATTTATGTAGCATAATTAATTTTTTTCCAGTGTCCGTAAAGGCATGCCTCAATAGCCCAGTAAAGAAAGGGTTAAAGCTCATGCTATAAGCAGATCCTGCTACTTTTGATAAAATTAAATATGGCTATTTTGGTAGAAACCAGGTAAAAGGCAGAAAAATAAACTTTCCCCCAAACTTTTTACCCTTAATGTTCCCTCTTCTATGCCCATTTGGTATTTGTTTTTAATTCTGGCTGATATTCAAATTTAAAACCTGATGCACTGAGTTACTTGATATTCTGAAGGCGTTATTTTAAGATGAAACAATGTAAATTCCGATTGGGATGGCAGATGGCTGGCAGTTCACTGTTTGGCAAACCAACTGGTATGGTATGTTAGAAAGTCAGAGCAGCAGGTAGCACAGCTCAATTTGAAACCACCACAGATGCTTGGAAAGGAGCGGGGGAGGGGCACAAGCTGGTCAGGAAATTAAGAACAGTAGTCTGCACTCAGAAGAGAGGAGGAAAAAAGATGATAATTAGCTGAAAGTTTGCTTCTTCCAAGCTCTACTTTTTTTTTTTTTTGGATGTACTCTCTTCCAAAACTGAGAAGGCCCTGTGGAAGTTGGCAGCGTTCATTAAAGCTGCTAATTTGTCCTCTGAGCCCTGAGTAGGTGTTGCAAAAAAGGAATCTACTGGAGAGGGACTGTCCTAAGTAAGAAGAGCCTAGAAAAAGAAGGGCCTGAACCTGTCCTCTGAAAGGGAAAAGCTTTGGAATCAGTGGAGTTCAAGAAGCAATCGGTCTGGAAGCTGAGGAAACATTTCTGAGACCTTTTTCTGTTTGTTTTAAAGTTAATACCATTAGTACAAATGAGTCATACCAGAGGAAATCATAAACACATTTAGAAGCTGCCAAATCCATCGTCTCCACTGGGGAGTTCTAGACATTAAGGTAGGAGTGAGTGTCAGAGAGGTATTATCTTCTGGGATAACGGGCTACATTCTCCCCTACACAGATGAATGTCTAGGGAGAGCAAGTTTATTTGCAAATGGGTTATTCAGCTCTTCCCACATTCGTAAGGATGTCTAGACCTATTCAAAACCAATGGATTGTCAACACATTTATTTAAAAGGGTTGGTAGCTTGGTCTACTAGAAAAGAGCTTTGGAGTTGGTGTCAACAAAGGCCCAAGTTCTAGTGCTTGTTCTTCCATTAATTCACTGTATGACTTTGAACAAGCCACTTCACTCCCATGAGGTGGTCTGAGTTTCTTTAGCCCCTTCCAGTGTGGGCTGTTGTCAGATCTTATCTCTATATTGTATCACATTGCTTCTGATGTGCTGAGCAGAATAAACAAAGTAATCCATTACAACTGGAATCACCAGCCTTTTGTGGGTTTGGTTTTGTTTCTCCTATATTGTTATGACCTCATTATGGAGCAAGCAGAGAAAAGGGAAGTGGATGCAGGTTGGTAATGAGGTTTCCATGCAGAGTAACATAGGGAAACCTAGCAGCAGCTACACCCACTCTCTCCTATGAGTCTGAGGCAACTGGGAGCAAGAAGGGCATCATGGAAGGAGACAGCTCAAGAGTGATACCAGGAAAGGCAGGAAAGGAAAGGAATAATTTCAATTATTTTCAATAGCACCTACCTTGTGCCAGGCACTGTGCTATGCACTTTAAAAAAATCTTATCTCAGGGGGCGGCTAGGTGGCACAGTGAATAGAGCACTGGTTTTGGAGTTCAAATCTGACCGTAGACACTTGACACACTTACTAGCAAGTCACTTAACCCCAATTGCCTTGCCTTCCCCCCTCCAAAAAACAAAACAAAAAATCTTATCTCATTTGATCCTCACTAAGGTAGGCACTGTTATTATTCCCATTTTACAATTGTGGAAACTGAGGCAGACAGAGGTTAACTGACTTGTTCATGGTCACACAGCTAGTAAGTGTCTGAGGCTAGATTTAAACTCAGGAGACTCTCATCTACTGATTAAAGACTGATACATCACAAAGTACTTGGAAGATATTAAAGTCTGAGAAATTCTGATGATTCTGAAAGATAAAATGAGTTTCCATTTGCATAGATATTTATCATTTTGACCAATTAAACTCAGAGCTAATAATCTTAGTGCTTTTTGGAAAGTTCAAATAGTTCTCTGTATTTGAGCAAGGTTGACCTATTTTTTACTTGCAAACAAGAAGGTCAATCAGCAAAACAGAGGCTCTTTCATTTCTGCTGCAATATAACCATATTGCTACCTGCAAGGGGAAACTCTAATGAGCATTTTCAATGTTCTTTAAAAAAATTTTGTTTTTAAACATAACGGCTATACTAAATTTTTTCTAATTGGCAAGGAGTCTGAATTTGGAAGCAATAATAAAAACAAAAAATCGCTTTTATTTACTAGACCTCAATAGTTATAAGAATGCAAAGAGAGGCAAAGGGGTCTGTAAGAAATTTTGACAAAACGACTATTGTCTTTTTCTTTCAATTTGGAAAAACAAGTAAATCAATGTTTATTATCTCTCAGCAAGAGTCCTATTCTTGTGCTGCAACATGGTGTGGAGGTGACCTGGGTTTCTCAAAAGGTACACCAATGAAACACATGCTCTGAGAGGTTGTGCCAAACTGGAATGATTTCTAGTCTACTTCCCAAAAAAAGACTATGTCTAATGTCTGAGGACCATAAGTATACAAAGGTTTTTCAACTGAAAGCTGGCTACTTGACAAATTATTGTTGTTATACGTTTTTATATTTCTATCATATATTATATATTTATACAGAAAAACTACTGGACAAATTATTATTATTTTTAATCAAAGCTGATCTATGAAACCAATAAATTTTTTTTTAATGATCCTCAATCCTATATAGAGCTCCCTCCTACTTCTACAGTCCTACAGAGCTAGAGTTGACAGAAAATGGGGAAGGGGCATCCAAGAAGGGGCACAGTTGTTAGAATACTTACAATACTCTACTGGTACTCATTGCGGCATTTTTGTATGTAACCAGTGGTCAGGTGGTTGGTAAACTCTTAGAAGATTAATCAAATCTAGAAGACATTCTTAGGACAAATGAGCTCAAATGACATAAATAAGTTGCAACTAAATGAAAGGGCAGCTCACAAGGTTTCCTCAGAGAGTTGAGGAAAGTAGTTGGTCAACGAACAAAAACAAACCACTTTACAATAGACCACATTTAAGGCAACTGTTTATTATGTGGAAACATCAGAGGATGAAATACAGAAATTTTATGGAGACTTTAATAAGAATTACTGTTTCTCCCTCCTACCTAGCTGACCATTCTTTTTTTTTTTTTTTATATATATATATATTTGAAGCATTTAATGTTACGACCTCGAATTTCAGATCCATTTCCTTCCTCCCTTGTCACCCATTCCTTCTTGGGATATAAGTAATTCAGTATATGTTGTACATGTCTAGCTATGCAAAACATTATCATAGTAGATATATTGTTCAAGGCTGCTTATAATTCCCTCCCACTCATCCTACCCCCCACCTGGTCCATTCCCTACATGATCCTGTCCCTCTTCTATAGTGGGTACTTCCAACCTCCCCTCATCCCAAGGATGCCCTCCCATCCATCATCCCTCCTCTCATCCCCTTCCCCCTATCCTGCTGCAGGCTGAGATATCCCATTTAGTATGTATGTCATTTTCTCCCTGAACCAAATTCAATGTGAATGTGGTTTTGCCTTTTTAGCCTTCCTTATTCTCCCCCTCCTTTGCACCCACATCCCCTACATGAGATAGTTTACCCTACCATGTCTCTCCCCATCTCCTCTTGCCACTTTCTTCTCTCACCTCATAATTTCATCCCTTGAGTACTCTCCGTTCCCAACAAAATCAACCTATGCCCTCTATCCATATATAACTGTAACCCTATACACATACATTCACATATGTATTCATATGACCACACCCCCTTCTTCCATTATTTTCATAGTGAGAAAGATATCATCAGTCACAGATATTGCTTTTCCATATAGGAATGTAAATAGTTCAACTTTGATAAGTTCCTTTTGATTTCTTTTCCCTGATTACCTCTCAGGCATCTCTTACTTCTTGCGTCTGGATGTCAAATTTTCTATTCAACTCTGGTTTTTCCTCAAGAATGCTTGAAAGTCCTCTATTCCACTGAATGACCATATTTTCCCCTGAAACAAAATACTCAGTTTTGCTGGGTAGGTGACCCTTGGGCTCATTCCCAGTTCTTTTGCCCTCTGGAATATCATATTCCATGCCCTTCAATCCCTCAGTAGAAGCTGCCAGGTCCTGGGCTATTCTGATTGTGTTTCCACAATATTGAAATTGTTTCTTCCTGGCTGCTTGTAGTATTTTCTCCTTGATCTGGGGATTCTGGAACCTGGCTATAATATTCCTGGGAGTTTTCTTTTTGGGATCTTTTTCAGGAGGTGATCGGTGGATTCTTTCAACTCTATTTTGCCCTCTGGATCTAAAACATCAGGGCAGTTTTCCTTGAGAATTTCTTGAAGGGTGATTTCTAGGTTCTTTCCTTGATCATGGCTTTCAGGTAGTCCAATAATTTTTAAATTGTCTCTCCTGATCTATTCTCCAGGTCAGTGGTTTTTCCCATGAGATATTTCACATTGCCTTCTAATCTTTCGTTTGTTTGGATCTGCTTAACAGCATCTTGATTTCTCATAAAGTCACTAGTTTCCATTTGCTCCAGTCTAACTCTGAAGGAATGAATCTCCTCAGTGAACTTTTGAGATTCTTTTTCCATCTGGCAAATTCGACTTTTAAGGCATTCTTCTCCTCATTGCCCTTTTGGGCCTCCTTTGCCATTTGAGTTAGTCTATTTTTTAAGGTGTTGTTTTCCCCAGTCAGGCTGTTGACCCTCATTTCATACTTTTCCTGCATCCTTCTCATTTCTCTTTCCAATTTTTCCTCCACTTCTCTTATTTGATTTTAAAGTCCTTCTTAAGGTCCTCTATGGCCTGCAACCCACTCATGTTTTCCCCTGGGGCTTTTGGAGCAGGACTTCTGACCTCACAGCCCTTTTCCTGCTCTATGCCCCCAAAATAGGAGTCTAGGGTTGCATTTTTCTGTTTCCTTTGCCTTGGCATGTTGCCACTTAATTACTTGACTTTTGGGCTTGTTGCCACACTATGGCTTTAAGGCCAGATAGAGGAATTTTCGTCCCAAACGTGTGGGGGGCAACTTCCGTTTCTGGCAAGCTGTAAACCCACCCACAACTTCCACCCTAGATCACAAACCAGATCCAGGGAGGTTAAAGCAAGAGCGATTACCCCCCAAGACTGATCGCTGGATCTCCCCACGATTTGTAGGCTGGGAGCCGGACATGCCTATGAAAACTACACAATGGCGTGTCTCCTCAGCAGCTTCTAGCCCCCAGGGGAGGGAGCTGACGCATTCCCCAAATACAGGTCCCAAAGTCCATAGGACACTAACCTCTTACTTTGTCCTAGGCAAGTCTATGTTGATAATTCTGGGGTCGCTACAGTTCCTGGTGTTCTGGGGTTCCTCCAGCCGGCTGCTGGCCCTGCCGCCCTGGGGCTAAAACCTCGGCTCAGGTGGACCTGGGCTCGGCTCGGTTCCTGCGCTCTGCGCGCTGCCGGCTCCCAGACCACTGCGCTGGTCCTTCCTGCAGGGTGCTGGGCTGTCCTCAGCGGGAGGTTAGCTTCTCTGTGTCATTCTGTGGGTGCTGGGGCTCCAGAAGTTTTTCAGAGTCCTTTTTTTACATAGTTTGTGGAGAATCTGGGGGCAGAGAGGCTTGGACGAGCTGTTTCTACTCCGCCATCTTGGCTCCGCCCCCCTGACCATTCTTAATGTCTTTTTCTGGACCATCTTTTTCTTCTACTTTCTACCTTCTATCTTCTCAAGATTTTGTCCTAAATTCTCTTAATCTTCTCTTTCTATGTCCTTTTTCTTTATAATCTCATCAGCTCCATGGCTTGATTAGCATCTCTATGCAGACAAATCTCAAATTTATAATTCTTCTCCTTAAAGAGGCAGCATTTCACAATGGATAGAGATCTGGCCTTGAAGTTAGGAAGACCTGTGCTCAAGTTCCATTTCAGACATATACTGGCTATATGACCTTGAGCAAATAATGTAACTTATCAATAAGTTTCAGAGAAAGTATTGATTTGTGCTGGTTTTTACTCATCCTGGAGTTCCTACTATCAATAAAATCCCAAGTCCAGTCCCTATCCCTATGTTAAGCATTAATCACTCAACTAAACTCTAATCTGTAGAAGCTTATTACATGAATGAATAAATGTACATTTCCATTTGAATGTTGTATAAACATCTCAAAACCAGCATTTCTGAAAAAGAACTAATTTTTCCCCCCTAAACCTGTCCCTCTTCAAATTTCCCTATATCTATTGAAGGAAATATCATTCTTCCAGTCAGCTAGATGACTCCTCCCTTTCACTCCCCATTTCCATATTTAATCAACTGCTAAGTTTTGTTTATTCTATTTCTACTACATAGCTCACACATCCTTGTCTTTATTTCTTCCTTCCTTCCTTGCTTCCTTCCTTTCTTTCTTTCTTGGCTATTCAATGTGCTTTATTCATTTATTTTTAGTTTTTATTTACATCCTCTTCTGTCCACTCATAGGTTCACAACCCTAGTTCAAGTCCTCATCACTTCTCTCCCTGAACTATTACAATAGCCCCCTAATTTGTTTCCCCTTATTGTCTCTCTCTTCTCTTCAATCCGTCTTCCATGCAGTTGCCAAAATAATCTTACTAAATAAGTCACAGGCCTGAAGAAGTAACTCCCCTTGCTTAGGAAGCTTCTATGTCTCCCAATACTTCTAGGAAACAAATGTAAACTCCTCCGTTTGGCATTTAAAGCCCTTCCCAGTCTGGCTCTGGCTTGCCTTTTCACATTTATTTCTGTCTTAAAGGCCCTCCTCCATCAAGGTTTCTTCTATGTAGTTTACTCAGAAGTTCTATTAACTTAAGGCAACAAAGATGACTGGGTTTGCATACACATTTGAAAACAAACAATGTTCAGATATTCTGATGCTAAAATTTTTCATAAAATATCAAGAATGTGAAATATTATGAAGCAGGACAACAATTTCTTAGAATCATATAGTCTCAGAAGTACAAGAGAATTTAAGGGTCATATAGTTAACCTCCCACCCAAACACTATTTTTCAGTATATTCTTTGTACCTCTAGCACATAGGGCAGTACATAGAAGATACTAAATAACAGCTATTTTAATTGAATAAGATCCTTCAAACTAAGTCAATATAGAGCTTGCTATATGATGACTTCAATGTGCATGTTGGCAGGTAAGAATAGCAAAAAAGATACATTGGAAAATATGATTGAGGATCAAGGGAAAAAAGAGTTTAAAGGATTACATGTCACTGAAAAGTTCATATCTGTATGTAATAGATACTCCACTGGAAGGTGATGCATGTGGCAAGTATGAACTTTTTACAAAAAAAGGAACTTGACTCTAGATTAACAGGAAGAAAATTTGTTGATGAAGTTATTTCAGAAGAAGCTATCAGTGTGAAGACATCACAGATTGTTAAAAACATAGGTCAAAGTCAATAGCAAATTAGAAAAAAAGAATACAGATGAGAAGATACTACATGCAATTAGATCTTGAAATTGCTGCCTCTGAAAAATGGGAAAATGGATAAAAGGCATTGACTTTAATATCACTATTTCTTAGAAAGGTTTAACCAATGAAAAACAATTACCACAGCAGAGAGGTCAAAGTGACCCAAAAAAGCATTTTAGCCAACGAACATTTAATCTTTTGGGAAAGTATGGCAACCAACGGCAACATCAGCTAGCATACAAGATGATTTGTAACATAGTCCTGAAAAGGAGAGATGTTTATAAATATTAAAAGGAAGTATAAATGAAAAAACAATGGAAATCAATGGAAAACTTGGTATGACATACAGCTTAGCCAAATCATCCTAAGTGAAACTAGGAAGGGGGAAATAGATGAAATATAACATATTTCCCAGAATTTCTATAGGGACCTAGTTTCATGATTCATCTTAGCATGTCCTGTGTGAGAAAACAAAAATGGCACCTAAGAAAATGAAGTCTACAAAGCAGCTGGACTTTACCTAATACAAAAAGAAGATGGACGGGCTAAATGCTGCATTGTTATCTACAGAGTATTAACAGAACCAGAGGAATGTCTCCAATGCATTTGCTAATCTCTTATGAAGGATTTGTCAAAAGAGCCAAGAATTGTACAGGATGAGATGTGAGAGGGCTGAGATATTTACAAAGTTGGCAATGCTGCCCACTTGAATAAAAGTATATTGCTCCTACTGAAGCTGAGTACTTAGTCCAATGCAGAAGGTCCCTGTCCTACAAGGAAGGCATGTAACTAATGGAAATAACCATTACAGACAACATCTTTGCTTTGTGGCATAGTTTATATTACACCAACATCACCTCAGAGAAAGCTCAGGATTGGGGAGGCAGAAGCCTTGGCTTCTAGCTCTGCCCTGTCTCTAATTCACTATGTGATCTTGAGTAAGTCATCACATCTTGGTTCAGTTCCTTCATCTGTAAAATGAGGATTTTAGACTGGATAATTTCTAAAGACCTTTGAAAGTTCTGAGTCTATTATTTGATGCCCTATTCTCATTATGCACCTCACTCTTTGACCACTGCACTAGCCTGCTGGTGGTTCTGCCTGCTTCAAATTCCTTTACTCCAATCCATTCTCCATTCAGTGATTTTCCTGTGCAGGTTTGATCATGTAATCTGTTCCACTCTCCCTCTCACCCCCAACAAACTGCAGTGGCTTCCTATTGCCTCCAGGAGCAAATATAAAATGCTGTGTTGGGCATTCAAAGCCCTTTATAATCTAAGCCCCTCCTGCCTTTCCAGTTTTTTTACACCTTACTTCCTGACATACTCTTTGATCCAGTGACACTGGTCTCCTGGCTGTTTTAAAAATGAGACACTCCCTCTCTTAGTTCTGGGCATTTTCCCTGGCAGTCCCTCATGCCTGGAATGCTTTCCCTCTTCCATTTTGATTTCTAGCCTCCCTGGCATCCTTTATGTTCCAACTAAATTCCCACCTCCTGTAGGAAGCCTTCTCCAACATCTCAACTCCAGTGCCTACTCTCTGTTAAGTATTTCCTTTTTATCTTCTACATAACTTGTTTTGTATAAATTTGTTTATGTGTTGTCTAACCCATTAGACTGTAAGCTCCTTGAGGGCAGGGACTATCTTTTGTATCTCCAGTGCTTAGCATGATGCTGGGCACATAATAGGTACTTAATAAATGTTCATTGAACTGAACTCATCAAGAAGATATTATGCTGCATCTTTATAGATATAAATCTGAGGTATAGAGAAGTGAACTTACTTGTCAACATTCATACAAGAAATCAATATTACCAAGTCTCCCCGCATAGAGCATAAGTCGTATGAGGGCAAAAGCTGTGTATTACTGATCTCTATATTCCTTCAGGATCTAGAATAGAGTTTTATACATAGCAGACAGTCAAGTCAACAAGCATTTATTAAATGCCTACTCTTTGACCAGAGTAGGCTCCCATTTTATTTTTTCCCATTACTGGGAATAAAAAGGATACAGTAAATCACACTGTCTAGCTTATGAGGTTTTTCATAGTGGAACTATTTTAATTTAAATTGCATTATTACCCATGTGATAAAGAGATATGAAAAGGAAGAAAGGAGAATAAATATTTTTAAGGGAAAAAAATCTCTTTCTGGTCTAATCTTGAATGTCTGAAAGTGATCTTGGTGGTGGAAGATGCTGGCTGGGGTCCCTGAACACTGTTTCTTTTGGTTGCTTTCACTACCAATTGCATCAAAGAATTTTTCACTGGAATGCTACCAGTATAACAGCACACCCTTCTGTTGTTTCAAAAATGTTATCTATTTAATCAATAATGAAAAGGGTGGTGAAGGGAGAATAGAAAGGTCAAGAGGGTAGAGGACCTCTAGAGATGTCAACCTAAAAGGGATACTACTTAGACAACGGCTATGTCTATGATAAGGACCAGGAAAATATACATGAGACTAAAGACAGGTGGGAAGAAAAAAGTATAGAAATTTCTGGAATTGGCAGTAAATATAAACATACTTATTCAACCAGATGAAATCTCCAAGAATTTAGATCCAGGGATAGATACCTTGACCAAATCCCCTTTCATAGATTTTTTTACTTTTTAATCTTGTTTTGTTTACTTGGCTTATTGGTTATAGAAAAGATATATTTCTTGTTTGATTTGGAGGGCACAGTGGGAAGGAAGGGAGATGTAGTGGAAAAAATTTTTGACGCCATTAAAAAACCCCCAATCCACTACAATGACACCTACTATTGACCTGGAGTTAGGACAGGGGAGGAGGAGCAACCTGAGGAAAGGCTTTGCAAATCTTGGTCTGTATATTAATCCCATTCTGTCCATTTCTCTTTGACATGCGATCAACATTTTCTTTGGCAGGTAGGTGTACCCACAGGCCCATACACAAAGTGAAGAAATAGAATAGAAAAGAAGATACAGTTTGTTTTTTTAAGTGCAAACATTAAAAATGAGAAGAGGGAAAACAAACCTTGTGTCTGAGGTCTAATAAAATTATTTCCCTCCTAGGTTTCTTGGACTTGTCCATGGGGGAAAGAATAATATGCTAAAAAAGGAAGAAATAGAAAAAAGGTCATCCTTTAAGAAGATTAAGAATCAGACAGCTATAAGTCAGGCATTGGAAAGTCTCTAGTACAACCAGTTATTTGGGCTTGAAAACAACATCGCAAGGAGAGGAAATGGTGAAAGAGCTAATGCTGTAAAAAAAAAAAAAAACAAGCAAACAAAATAAAGACACAAATTATTACTGCCACCCTATGAAGGTCAATTTAGGAAAAACAAAAACAAAAAAAGGTTTATAAATGTGGGACTGGAGAAAGAAAAATGAAAACCGAAAAGGTGAGGTGATGTCCCAATGTCACACAGTAAGTGATTCAACAGGAGAGCTGAGACTAGGACCTCCACTTACTAACTCTTATTTTTATTCTCTTTCCTCTGCACCAGACGAAAAGGAACAGAGGATGACAGGAGGGTTACTTCAGTAGATGTCCAACTCTATTTGCCTGGGCAAAGCTGCCTCTTAGAATGAAGATCACTTAAATCATAGGCTGAAGAAAGGAATGAGAAGTCATTGCTAACTGAAACTACTACTTAATGGCACAAGTACATGAAGAACCAGAAAGGTCACTCAGCTATGTATTGCAATTCCTTTGACTTTTTATGTGTTTTAGGTGTCAATGATTGACTTCTACAATCCAGAATGAACATAAAATAGTCAACAAAAGTACAAATTCTCTGTTGCTAGATTGTAGGGGCCTAGAGGGCAAAGAAAATGGTATATTCTAATCTCAATAGGGCAGCTAGGTGGCGCAGTTAGATAAAGTGCCAGGCCTGGAATCAGGAAGACTCCTCTCCCTGAAATCAAATCCAGCCTCAGACACTTACTAACCAACCCTGTTTGCCTCAGTTTCCTAATTTGTAAAATGAGCTAGAGAAGGAAATAGCAAACCATTCCAATATTTTTGCCAAGAAAACCCCAAAATGAGGTCACAAGGAGTTAGAAACAACTGAAATTGACTGAACAATAACAGCCCCAATAGATGTAAGCTCCCTCAGGACAGAAGTAGGTGTGTCAAAGAAGACTGGCCAAGGAATAGCAAAAACATTTGGCTTAGTAGACTTTAAAGAGAGAGACAACTTCTGTGCTCATGGCTTGGGACTCTGACAGCTCTCTCTTTGACTCCCCCCAAGAGAAGGAAGAGATTTCTTTTTTCTCTTTCCTTCTAGTAGTAATGGTGCAGCAAGCACATATGCATGTCTGTGTGAGATTGACAGTGGCTTTCAAAGTTCTAGCTGCCTCTTCTGTTTTGGATTTCTTTTTCTGTGTACAAATGACCAGAACAGTGATTCAGAGAGATGAACTTTTTGAATCTGGTGGCTATTTACCTTGAGAGTAGTTTCTGCCTTTCTGACTGTTGGATGCCCTGTGGAAGGTCACTCCTGCAGCTACTATAAGGTTTCTCAGGAGAAAAACATAACTATTAGCCAGCAGATGAACCTAAGTCATGCTCTAATTCTAGGAGAGTTGAACCTCGAATTTACACAATCAGTCAGTAAGCATTTATTAAGGGTCTTCTATGTATCAAGCACTGTGCTAAGTGCTGGAATTACAAAGAAGGGCAAAAAGCAATCTCTGCTCTCAAGTGGCTTGGGTATCAGGTGATGAGGGCCAGCACCAAGGTGGTGGCAGTGTCAGAGGAGAGAAAGTGACTGTGCTTTACCACTGATTGAATACAGTGGCTGAGAGATAGTGGGGAGGTGAGGATCACACCTGGGTTTTAGACCTGGGTGACTGGGAGGATGGTGGTACCCTGAACAGTAACAGAGCAGTTAAGAAGAGGGGAAGGTAGGCACATTACAAAGATAATGAGTTCAGTTTTAGATGTGTGTTGAAGATATCTATGGGACTTCTAGATCAAGATGTATGACAAACATCTGTGCTTGGTGTAAGCACAGAGGTTAGGGCTAGAAAAGTAGATTTGAGAATCATCAGCATAGAGATCTCAATCTATGGGAATTGATAAGATAAGGAAGTGAAACTACAAGGTGGAAATAGAGAAGAGGACAGAGGAGACAACCTTTTGGAATACTCACCTTTAGTGGGTGTGACCCATGGATGAAGAACTAGCAAGACTGAGGGAAGATAAAAAAGGGAAGAAGAAAACCAGGAAAGAGTAGTGTTGTGAACACTTAGAGAGAATATAGTGTCAAGGAGATGAGGGTAATCCACAGTATCTAAGTCTGCAGAAAGGTCAAAAAGGATAAAGATTCAGAAAAGGCCATTAGGCCTGACAATTAAGAGATAATTTGCTCAGACAGAATATCTTACATTTTGATATTTTTAGCACCAACCTCCCAGGAGTGTATGAGTGATAGGTTACTGTTGTATATTTTAAGGCTTTGTCAATGCACACTTATGAGTATTTTGTGTTTTAAAACAGCTCTTTTGTTGTGGAGAAAATAAATGACTGTCCCATATCTGCTCTGCCTTGAACACACAGTACTTTTTTAAATGGTATTCTGCTAATCTCTTTTAGGGAGACCCCTGAAATGAGCCAAACCTAAGCTTTGTTTAAACAATTACGAGGGCATAATGAGGCTTAAATCTGGTTGATACGAGTCCAGAACTGGGCCCCTTAGTGGGTGGGAGACACTGTCCCAGCCCCTTGGGCCAATAGTCTGTTATATTTATCAATCATGGATACATCATGGCATAGTGGAAGAGATTCTAGGGAATTTGACTCAGTCCTGCTCCACAACTGTTGTGCAAACAGCTAGGTGGCACAGTGGATAGATCACCAGGCCTGGAGTCAAGAAGTCCTGACAAAATCTGGCCACTTACTATTAGCTGTGTGACTCTAGACACTTAACTGCTCTCTGCCTCAGTTTCCTCAATTTTAAAGTGAAGATCTTAGCAGCACTTACATCAGAATGCTACTGTGAGAATCAAATGAGATACGGTTTGTAAAGTGCTTAGCACAGTGGCAAACAGTAGGCCACTACTATGGATATGACTCGGGAAATGTTCATTCCCTCATAAGTAAAATACAAGTCAGTTTCAGTGAGGGTTGAGATGCTAACAGCTGCAGATATTAGGAATAACCTCATGTAAGAAGCAATACTTGAGCTGAGCTTCAAAGAAAGCTAGGGTTTCCAAAAAGTGGAAGTGAAGAGAGAGTATATTCTAGGCATGGGGGAAAGCCTGTGAAAAGGCATGGAGAGGGGAGGTGGCATTTCATGTGTGATTAAGTGTAAGTAGGATGGTTTGGCTAAATCACATAGAAGGTGGAGGTGGAGGTGGAGGTGGAGGTGGGGAGGGGTAATGTGAAATAAGAATGAAAAGGCTGGCTCCAACCAGACTATGAATAGCTTTAAATGCCAAACAGAAGAGTTAGCATTTAATTCTAGAGGCAAGATAGGGTCACTAGAACTTTTAGAGAAGCTCTCAGACCTATGCTTTAGGAATGTCACTTGGCAGCTATATGAAGAATGGATTTGGGGGGAAAAAAAGCAGACACTTGAGGCAGGGAGGCCAAGTTGCAGGGTATTGTAATACTCCTGGCAATAGGTGAAGGGACCTGAATAGGATGGTTACTGTGTGAGTGGAGAGGAGGATGGGTGTGACAGATGTAGACACAGAATGCATAGGACTTGGCAGCTGGATATGGAATACAAGAGAGAGTGAGGAGACAAGGGTGTGGTGGTGAATCTGGGTGACTGAAAGGATGGTGGTATCATTCATAGAAATCAAGAAATTTGGAAGAAGGTTAGGTTTTGAGGAAAATGAGTTCCTTTTCAAATATGTTTAATTTGAGATTTTGGAAATATCCAAAGGACAATTAATGATATAGGACTGAAGCTCAGGAAAGAGACAAGACTACATATATAGATTTGGAAGTAATTATGATAAAGATGATAACTGAACTCTTGGGAGCTCCAATGAGATCATTAAGAGAGTATACAGATAGAAGAAGATACCTGGATGGATCTTTGGGTTATACCCATAGTTAGGGTACATCTCCAAGTCAATGATGATCCAGCAAAAAAAAATACTGAGAAGGAATGAGCAGATTAATAGGTAAAGAGCTAAGAGAGCAGGGTCAGGAAAACCAAGAGAGGAAAGCATTTCTGAGTAGAGAGGATGGTCAACAGTGTCTAATGCTACAGAGAGATCAAGAACTTGAACCCTAGTCTTCTGACTCGTAGACTAGAGCTCTGACAGCTGGATTACACTTCAATGTGTAGCTGAAATTGGGAAGGACCTGATAAAATTTCCAAAATAGTGGAAAGAATTGTGGCTAATAGGTATAATTTAACATGAGTTATAGTTAACAAATGTCACTTGTTATTTCAATTCTTTACTCACCCTGGCAGGAGAAATCCATTTGAAAGAGTGTTTGTTGAGTATGTGAGATCTAAAAATACAAAGATGCAGCAAGCCTTCAATACCAATAATGGCTTGAGGTTCTCTTGGGAACAAAGCAAACAAGCCCTCCAACAGGCCTTCTTCCTTTGTCAAGATCCTTGCAACCTTGACTGAATGCACCCCTCTCTCCACAGAATTAAAGGAGATGGACTATATTCAAGGTTGCAAGTTGTTCCCAAGTGGTTAATTCTAAGAAAAGCTATAATTCTAGTCAATGATATGAAAATACTGTGCTTTGCAAAGATACTGTCTTACTAAAGCACTTCAGAGGAGAAGAGTTAATCACCCCAGTTAACATATATTTTTTTTCCTATGCATTCTGACAAAAAGGAGGAAAGCCTTTAAATAATTTGGAATATCTAATTGTTCTTACACTGCAAGTGTGAGTAAAGTGGAATTATAAAGCTAGTAGACATGCTATATATAGAGCATCTAGTGCAGAGATTCTTAATCTAGGATCAGTGAAAATTTTTTTTTGTTGCTTTAAACACTCAATAACTATTTCAACACAACTGATTTCTTTTGTAATCCTATGTATTCTATTTTATGCATTTAAAAGCCTTACTCTGAGAAGAGGTCCCCAAGTTTACCAAACACAAATACAGTTAAGAACCTTTGATCCAGATCAGCCCCTAATTTAATAGGTGAAAAAACTAAAGACTGAAGGAGGAAAGTGACTTGCCCATGGCCACATAGCAAGTTCATGCCTGAGCCAGTAAAGCAACCTAGTTTCCTCATGTCTCGACAATCATCAAATATCATCAATCACTATGGAATCAAATCCTGGTTTTATCTCAGCCTTAGGCAGAACATTACTTTCAAACTCACTCTGAACCATTACTGAAGTGGGACTCATCCATAGCCCCATTATTTTTACCAGGTTTATGAGCTGTCAAAACCTCTGCAGCTTTTGGTATGCTCTGCTTTGAACTGCACTGTGGAAAAAACTATGTTTATGGTACGTCTCTCTCAGAAAGGCTTCAGTTATCTTCCTTACCCTGAGCACTAACAGTTGCTGAAATTTTATCCTACAACTAAGAAGGATCAGAATTATCATACATGTTTTGCTTGTCAGTGATGCCCTATGTATATTCATTTTTCCAAGGGAATGGGAACAATCTTCCCCACATCTCTTTAGCTCTTTGCCTTTTATAAGCTGATGTTTACTGAAAATTTTAGATTGGTTTATAGTTGAATTACTATGATTTTTACTGGCTTGACTCCTGACAAAGATGCTAGTAGTTACTAAAATTCTGGTCAATATCATAATACTGTGGGTAGAGCCAAGATGATAGAGAGAACCCAGAAGCTATTTGAGTTCTTCCCAGTTTCCTTCAGAAACAATGTTAAATTAAGCCTCTAAAAGAATTCTGGAGTGATGGAATCCACAAAAAGACAGTGAAATAATTTTCAAGCCCAAGATAATTTAGAAAGACTTCAGGAAAATTCTCTCTTACTTGGATAAAAGGGGAATGCAGCCCTTGTGCAGGTGGTATACAGGTAAGTCAGTGAAAGGCTCTCAGTCACAGCACAAATCAGCACCCAGGTCCCGTTGTCTTGGCTCAGCAGGTTAGTGGCACAGCAGGCCAGGTGTGAGTCCTCTAGCCCCAGTGCAGCTGACAAACTGTAAGCCCCAGAACTGAGGGTACAGCAGGTGTGACTAGACCCTGGTCAACCTAGCACAGTGGGCAAGCCACTAACCCCAGAGGTCTCAGAACAGAAAGTCAGTGACCAGGCCACTGGCACCCAATTCAAGAAGCTTAGGAGAGTTTCTGCTATACCCCAGGAACAGAAATCAACTTTAAAAAATGAGCAAAAAACAAAAAGAGCCCTGGCCATAGAAAGCTACAATAGTGACAGGGAAGATCCAAATACAAACTCAGAAGAAGACAACAGTGTCCAAATGCCTACATGCAAAGCCTCAAAGGAGAATATGAGTAAGTCTCAAGCCCCAAAAGTCCTCTGGATGAGCTCAGAAGGATTTTAAAAATCCAAGTAAGACAGGGAGAAGAAAAATTGGGAAAAGAAATGAGAGTTATTCAAGATAATTATGAAAAAACAGTTAACAGCTTAGAAAAGGAAGCACAAAAATTGATAGAAGAAAACAACTTAAAAAAACAATTGGCCAAATGGGGGGAAATATTAACTTAAGAAAATAAATTCTTTAAAAGTAGAATTTGCTAAATGGAAAAGGAGGTACAAAAGGTAACTGAAGAAATTAATTCCTTGAAAATTAGAATTGGGCAAGTAGAAACTAATGACTCTTTGAGACAAGAATCAGTCAAACAAAATCAAAAGAATGGAAAAATAGAAGAAAATGTAAAATACCTCATTGGAAAAATAACTGACCTGGAAAATAGATCCAGGAGACATAATCTAAGAATTATTGGACTACCTGAAAGTCATGATTAAAAAGAGACAGCATTTTACAAGAAATTATCAAGGAAAACTTCCATGATATCATAGAACCAGAGGGTAAAACAGTCATTGAAAGAATCCACTGATCATCTCCTGAAAGAGATTTCAAAATGAAAACTCCAAGGAATATTGTAGCTCAATTCCAGAACTATTAGGTCAAGGAGAAAATACTGCAAACAGCCAGAAGGTAAAAATTCAAATATCAAGGAGTCACAGTCAGGATTTCATCACAGGACTTAGCAGCTTCTATATTAAAAAGGTTGGAAGGCTTGGAATATGATATTCTGGAAGGCAAAAGACTTGGATTACAACTAAAAATCAACTACACAGCAAAACTGAACATAATCTTCCAGGATGGAAGATGGACATTCAATGAAATTGGAGACTTTTCAACATTTCCTGATGAAAAGACCAGAGCTGAAGAGAAAATTTGATCTTTAAATCAAGACTCAAGAGAAACATAAAAAGGTAGACAAGAAAGAAAACAACAACAACATGGTATTCAATGAGGTTAAACTGTTTATATCCCTACATGGGAAGATGATACTTGTAACTCTTAAGAACTGTATCTCTATTAGGGCAGTTAGAAGGAGTATACTTAGACAGAGAGTGTGGGTAATAAATTGACTTTGATGTAATGATAAAAACAAATTTATTAAGGGGCAAAAAAAAAGTGTTCCACTGGGAGAAGAAGAAAGAGGGAGGAAGAATGGGGTAAATTATATCACATGAAGAGGCTTGAAAAGATCTATTACAGTAGAGGGAAGGAAGGGGGAAGTGGGCATTGCTTGGACCATACTCTCATGAGATTTGGCTCAAAGAGGGAATAACATAAACATTCAGCTTGGTAAAGAAATGTATCTTACCCTATAAGGAAGTAGGAGTAGAAGGGAAAAAGAAAAGGGTATGTATATGATCTAAAAGGAGGGTATATTGAGGGAGGTGGTGGTCAGAAGCAAAACACTGGTGAGGAGGGAAAGGGTGAAAAGAGAGAGGGAGGGAAAAGAATAAACATTAAAATTAGGATGGAGAGAAATACACAGTAATAATAACTATGTATATGGGTGGGATGAATTCTCCCACAAAATGGAAGTAGATAGCAGAGTGGATTAAAAACCAGAATCCTACAATATTTTGTTTCCAGGAAATATATGTAAAGTAGAGAGACACACACAGAGTAAAGGTAAAAGGCTGGAGCAGAATCTATTATGCTTCAGCTGAAGTTAAAAAATAGCAGGGGTAGAAATCCTGACCTCAGACAAAGCAAAAGCAAAAATAGATCTAATTAAAAGAGACAAGGAAGGAAAATACATTTTGCTAAAAGGCACCACAGACAATGAAGTAATATGAACTAGTGGTATAGCACAAGTGGTATAATATCCAAATTCTTAGAGGAGAAGTTAAGTGAGTTACAGGAAGAAATAGAGAGCAAAACTATACTAATGGGGGGACTCCAACCTCTCCTTCTCAGTACTAGATAAATCTAACCACAAAATAAACAAGAAAGAAGTAAAGGAGTTGAAAAGAATTTTAGAAAAGTTAGCTATGATAGACCCCTGGAGGAAAATGTTTGTGGATAGAAAGTAGTATTTTTTTTCCCAGCAGTACAAGGCACCCACACACACACACACACACACACACACACACACACACACACACACAACTGACCATATATGAGGGCATAAAAACCTCACATTCAAATGCAGAAAGGCAGAAACATTAAATGTATCCTTTGCAGATCATGATAAAATAAATATTATATGTAATAAAAAGCCATGGAAAGATAGATTAAAAACTAATTAGAAACTAAATAATCTAATGCTAAAGAATGAGAGGGTGAAACAACAAATTATAGAAATAATCAATAATTTTATCAAAGAGAATGACAATAATGAGATAATATACCAAAATTCAAGGCATGCAGCCAAAACAGTAATTGGGAAAATTTTATATCTCTCAATGCTTACATGAATAAAATAGAGAAAATGGGTGAAGGAGTCCTACCAAATTCCTTTTATGACATAAATATGGTGCTGTTATATCAAGAAGAGCCAAAACAGAGAAAGAAAATTACAGACCAATTCCCCTCATGAATATTGATACAAAAATTTTAAATAGATAATTAGCAAGGAGATTACAGCAATATATAAAAAAGATCATTATGATCAGGTAGGATCTATACCAAGAATGCAGGGCTGATTGAATATTAGAAAAACTATTAGTTTAACTGACCATATCAATAACAAAACCAACAAAAATCACACGATTATCTCAATAGATGCAGAAGAAACTTTTCTTTTGACAAAATTCAGCATTCATTCCTATTAAAAACACTAGAGACCACAGGAATAAATGGAGCTTTCCTTAAAATGATAAGTAGCATCTATCTAAAACCATCAGTAAGCATTATCTGTAATAGGGATAAACTAGAAACATTTCTAATAAGATTGAGGGTGAAACAAGGATGACTATTATCACCATTGTTATTCATTATTGTACTAGAAATGTTAGTTTTAGAAATAAGAGAAGGAAAAGAAATTCAAGAAATTAGAATAAGTAATCCAGAAACATGATATATACTTAAAGGATGATATCATAAGCAAAGGAGGAGAGCAAGGAATAGTTTACCTATCAATCTATGGAGAAGGGAAGAATTTATGACCAAACAAGAGACAGAGAACGTTATGAAATGCAAAATGAATAATTTTAATAAATTAAATTTTTAAAGTTTTTGCACAAACAAAACCAATGTTTTTTTTTCCAGAAGGAAAACAGAAAGATGGGAGACAATCTTTATAGAAGTGTTTCTGAAAAAGGCCTCATTTCTCAAATATATAAAGAACCAAATCAAATTTATAAGAATACAAGTAATTCCCCAACTGATAAACAGCCAAAGTAAATGAATAGGCAGTTTTCAGATGAAGAAATTAAAGCTATGTATAGTCATATGAAAAAATGCTCTGAATCACTACTGATTAGAGAAATGGAAATTAAAACAACTGTGAGGTACCACTTCATGCCTACTTAATTGGCTAATATGACAGAGCAGGAAAATGATAAATGTTGGAGAAGATGTAGGAAAATTGGGACACTGATTTGAGGAATTGATGAATTGTTTTTGGAATTATGAAGTGACCCAACCAATCTGGAGAGTAAGTTGGGACTATGCTCAAAGTATAATCAAACTGTGCAAACCCTTTGATCCAGCAATGACACTACTAGGTTTGTATCTCAGATAGATCATAAAAAAGGGAAAAGGACCCACATGGACAAAAATACAGCAGCTCTTTTTGTGGTGGCCAAGAATTGGAAATTGAAGGGATGTCCATCAATTAGGGAATGGCTGAACAAGTTGTGGCACATGAATGCAATGGAATACTATTGTATGATAAGAAATGATGAAGAAGCAGACTTTAGAAAAACCTGGAAAGAGTTATATGAGTTGATGCTGAATGAAGTGAGCAGAACCAGGAGAACATCGTACACAGTAAGAGCCACAATCTGTGATGATTGATTTTGATAGACTTAGCCTTTCTCAGCAATGCAAGGACCTAAAACATTTCCAAAGCACTGCTGATGGAAAATGCCATCCATATCCAGAGAAAGAACTATGGAGTCTGAATGCAGAGTGAAGCAAATTATTTTCTTTTTTAAATTTTGTTGTTTTTTCTTTCTCATGGTTTCTCCCATTCATTAAAATTCTTCTATACAACATGACTAATGTGAAAATATGTTTAATAGGAATATATATGTGTATATATATTATATGTATGTATGTATGTATATCAGATTGCATGCCATCTTGGTGAGGGAGGGGAAAAATGTAAAACTTACGGAAGTAAATGCTGAAAACTAAAAATAAGTAAATAAATGAATAAATAAATAAACAAACAAACCTGCAAAGACTTAAAAGAACTGATGCTGAGTGAAGTGAGGAGAACCAGGAGATTATTATAGACAGTAATGGCAATGTGCGGTAATCAACTATGGCTGACTTAGCTCTTCTCAGTAATACAATGATCTAAGGTAATCCCAAAAGACTCATGATAGAAAATGCTATCCACATCCAGAGAAAGAACTGTGGTCTGAACGCAGATAAAAAGTATACTATTTTCGCTTTTTTTTGTTTTTGTTTTTTCTTGGCTTTTCCTTTTTGTTTCTGTTTCTTCTTTCACAAAATGACTTATGTGGAAATATGTTCACATGATTACACACATGTATAACCTATATAAGATTGCTTATTGTTATGGGGGAGTGCGATGGGAGAAAGTGAGAAAATTTTGGAACTCAAAATTTTATACAAAATGAATGTTGAAGACTATCTTTACATGTAATTGGAAAAAATAAAATACTGCTTCAAAAATGTGTATATATAATACACACACACACACATATATAAAAATCATAATACCTCTTCTTATCAACTAAAATTTCTAGTCTAGTGCAAATAGCAATCACAGCTAACAATTTTATAAAACTTTGAGCTTTGGGGGGCAGCTAGGTGGTGCAGTGAATAAGAGCGCGGGCCTGGAGTTGGGATGACCCAGGATCAGTTCCGGCCTCAGTACTTAGCACCCACACATAAATAACTAGCCATGTAGCCCTGAGCAAGTTACTTAACCCCAATTGCTTTAAAAAACAAACAAACAAACAACTTTGAGGTTTGGAAAGGGCTTTACATGCATTATCTTATTTGACATAACAATCTTGAGGTAAGTGGTAATTATTATTACCCCTAGGAATTATTCCCTAATAACTAACACCCTAAGAGATAAAGTAACTACCTATGATAAATAAGCATCTGAGACAATAGCTAAACCCAGTTCTCCTTGATTCCAAGTCTAGCAATTTAATAATTAGTGCTCTCTTATGCTGTACTATTTCATTTGGTTCATATCTCATCAGTTCTCAAAGACTGATTATCTCTCTCTCTCTCCTCTTTATATATATATACACATATATATATTTATATATTTAGCTTTATCCATTTTCCAGAGTTCTGACCCCATACCACAAGCTTCCTTTTTATTGTTATTGTTTAGTAGTTTTTCAGTTGTGTCTGATTCTTTGGGACCCTCTTGGATTTACTTGGCAAAGATGCAGGAGAGGTTTGCTATTTCCTTCTCCAGTTCATTTAAAATTTGATGAAATGGAGACAAACAGGGTTAAGTGACTTGCCCAGAGTCACACAACTATTAAGTGTCTGAGGTCAGATTTGAACTCAGGAAGAGGAGTCTTATTGACTGACTTGGTAAATAACTGTTGATTAAGACACATCATGGTAGTAGAAAGAGCCTTGGATTCAGAATCCTTTCAGATATCCAAACTCTTGTTTTAGTACTGTGTGACCTGGGGAAAGTCATTCATCTTCTCTAGGCTTCAGTCTCCTCATTTTTAAACTGAAGGGCTTGAAATGCACACATCTAAGATCCCTTCCCAATCTCTGAATTCTGATTTATCAAATGACTAATTCTGTGAGTAGCTCATGTGATCAGATTTGATCAAATAGATTCTCCCAAGTATGCAGGGTAATTCAAGATGAAGGTCTTATATGAAATAGAATATATAAGCCCTTGCCTACATGAGAACTTATCTGGTAATAAGAAACAACACTCCCCCAAATATATGTAGACTAAGAACTTCCTTCTTTGGCTGAGACTAGAAACTATGAAATAATGTGATTTTAAATATGGTACAGTTTATGTTCATGTTGGCACTAAATAGGAACAATAACTCCAGCTGCATAGAAATAATAAATAGCAGGAGTAGTAGTTTATATGTATGTGGAAGTTTATGGCTACAAAGCACTTTAATAGAAATTGTTGCGTAGAGAGTAGTGGTTTTGGAGTCAGAAGACCTGAGTTCAAATTAGTGGCTCTACCATTTACTGTGACCTTGGGCAACTCACTTAGCATAGCTATAAAATGATGGTCTCCTTCCAAGCCTCCCTGTAACAACTGTGTGAGGTAGGTAGGAAAAGTATTATTAAATCCATTTTGCAATGAGGAAACCTGAGGAGATATACCTGAAGTGACATAGTAACTGATGTGGGACTTGAACTCACATTTGTGATTTCAAGTTCAGTAATATATTTTATTTCAAGTGAGTGTGTGTGTGTGTGTGTGTGTTCAAATAAAAGTTCAGGCTGTGATGGGAGGTACACGAATCTCCTTTAATTGTCCTTGTCTATAACACTATGGTGCTGCAAATCTGTGGGAAGCAAAACCTTGTTGCCAAGGAACTCCATTTTTTTTTAAACGAACACAGCTCCAGAAAGAGAACTTTTCACAGAAAATGGCTGTTTTCCTGAAACGCCCTCTCCCAAGAATGTTTTTCAGCCTTCTGTGAAGCGTCAGTGAGCTTTCAAAGTCTTGACTTTGCTTCCAGATTTTCTGTCAACCACGTGAGCATATGTGAGAGTGCATGTGAGGATCCCTCACTCTGGCCTGCAGTTCTGTGAAAATTCTGAGAAGCACAATATAATGTATGCATCCCTCTGCCCCCAAATGGAGAGGAAGCCTGGCAAAATGACTCTAATTGCGGAAGTACACCCTAAAGACTGCTCAGATGGTCAATGAGGAGATTGTAATGTGGTTTCCCAGCTGAGCAGCCTGGAATGTCCTCATATACAGCATAGCAGAACTGATTTTTTTTTTTAAAGAAAGGGAAAAGATAGTCAAGTCCTCTCCCTCCCCCCACCTCACTCCCACCCCATTGCTGTTGTTGCCTCTCCAAAACACTGGATCTGGCACTTGCTCTGATCCCTGGAGTTTGGTGCATGCTTGATTCACAGACTGCAGCATGTCTGCACCAGATGGCCTGGAGTTAATGAACACAAACTCATCACTTTTGCTCACCAGGGAAATGTGCAGCTCCATCTGATTTGTACTCTCCCACTAAAAATATTTTAGTATTTTTAGTGAGCATTTTACTGTTACAAAGTGGCACTTTAGGAGAGCATTACAAGAACAGAGATTATATAGCAAATTCCGTTCTTGCCCAAAGTGCAAAGTGGTCCACATCATCTTTACTCTTTGCAAAGTTAAAGTTAATACATTAAAGGATGGTCCTAGATTCATCTAGAAATGGCAACGCTGGCTGTATGCCTAGCCTTGCAGGTTCACAAATATTGGATTGTGACATTTATGGGAGGTACTACAGCACAGTGTGGGTGGGGGAGAGGGGTCTGGGAATAAGGAGACCTGGGTTTAATCCTACTCTGCTATGAGCTGGCTCTGGAAACTTAGGCTCTCTGGACCATAGGGTATCCCTATTTTACATAAAATGAAGGGACTGGGCTAAATGATCTCCATGGTCCTTTGCCAGCTCAAAATTCTATGACTGTTTGGGTTCCAACTTAACAAAGGCAATTTTTGTGAGTCTCAGGTGTGTTGGATACATTTTAGAAAACATCCAGGTAAAATCCATCATAATGAACTCAGAGGAGCTCTCCATTTTTTTGTTTTGTTTTGTTTTTGTTTCTTTGTAAGAGCATTTTGTCAAAGTAAATGAACCTTCAGTCTTCAATGCCAGCAGTTAAAACAGAGTGGGCAACCAACTTCTCTGAAGTAAATTACCCAGAATAAAAGAAGAAATAGCAGAAAGAGGGAAGTGTCATGCACACCCTACCCTTACCTTTTTTTTCTCCTGCAAGCTGCTGGTTATTTTTGTGTTGGTGATCTTGCGGGTTTGGGGAAAGAGGAAAGAGGGACGGTTTTTTGTTTTTGCTTTTTGGAGCGGGGAGAGCAGGGCAATTGGGGTTAAGTGACTTGCCGAAGGTCACATGGCTAGTAAGTGTTAAGTGTCTGAGGCTGGATTTGAACTCAGGTCCTCCTGACTCCAGGGCTGGTGCTCTATTCACTGCACCACCTAGCCGTCCCAAGAAGGAGGGTTTTGATGATTTTTGCTAATGTCATTAGAATGACTGAAGTGTGGAATAGGGAAGTGAGTTAAATGATAATTTCTACTAAATGATGAGACCAAAAAAACTTGATAGAGCTCAGCCCCAGCTCTGGTTTCTTGCCCCCTCTTTGTAGTGTAAACAGCACATAATCAAGTATTGTTTTTTAAATTATGAGAGAAAACATTCGAGCTTTATGACAACCATGTGATACAGATAGTATAAATATTATCTCCATTTCACAAAACTAAGACTGAGAGTTAACAAGTCACACAGCTAGTAAGTATCAAAGCAGGGGCTCAAACTCAAGTCTTGTTGCTCCCAGTCCAAAGCTCATGCTGCTCTCCCCATGGCTACCTCTCCTTAAAAGTAGGGCAATCACATACACAAGCACCAGAAAAACATAGCAAAATGCAACCAACATGTACTTAAATAGCTTCACATTTTAATTGCTTGTTATAATGTGGCTGGCTGATGCTGATTAACAACATAGTCATACACAGTTTGAGTCTTGCCCACCCTACTTGCCATTGCTTCATTCTGCCCTAGAAGGTCTTGGGCAGCCACTGCCAATATGCAAAGCATGTAGTGGTGCTTTGGAAATGCCTGCATCATACAAGACATTATATCTGGGAAGAAATATAAACAACACTGAATCTGATCCCCTCTCCTTCTGCAGCTAAAGAAATCCTCATGTGGATGTTTTATATCCATTTTTCCATTTTTAAATAACTGGAGAGAGGGGACAGGGATATTTCTGTCTGGACCCCAAAGTGGCAATATTCCCAAATGTCCCAGGGTACTTGTAGCCTTGATTCATTGTCTTGGTTTATTTAATAGAGTCCAAATCTTAAAATAGAAGGAAAACTGGAAGCTAAACAGAACAAAATGTTTTTGTTTGGTTTGGTTTTGCTCTAATGATTGCAAAAAAAGTATCAGGCTGTTTTGTTGTATAGCAACTAAAATGTCTGTGTGATCTTCAAGGACGAAACTCAGTGGAGTTAACCTGGGATGAAGAAAACTTGGGGGTATCTCTAAATAAGCAGAAAAATGATAACTCTATGATGCAGCATGTTACAAGCAAGGCCACAAGCAACAAATATTATGTATCTGGTGCTGTGCTATGTATGCCCTGGAGATACAAATATAAGCAAAAAAAAAAAGACAGATACTGACCTCAAGGAGCTTATATTCAATGAGGGAAGCTATCCCACAAAAGGAAGTTAAAAAGCTAGTGGGAGGGGGACCAGGTACTTGTGTGTGATGGGTTAAGGGCATGATGTTACAAGTACAGAAAGTCAGAAGAGTGAGGAAAGGAATTAAAGTTGACTAGCCTGCCCTTTCCTACCCTCTATTTTTTTTTGCCTTTTTCTTTTGGAGGGGCAATTGGGGTTAAGTGACTTGCCCATGGTCACATGGCTAGTTTTTGTGTTGTGACCATGGTCAGATTTTAACTCAGGTCCTGATTCGAGGGCTGGTACTCTATTCACTGTGCCACCTAGCCATCCCCCTATCCTCTATTTTTTAGCTAATGTAATTCTGGGTTGCATTAAGAGGGTCATAGCTTCCAGGAATAGGGTTGTGGTCATCTTTCCATACTTTGCTCTGGTCAGACCTCATCTGGCTACTGTGTTCACTTCTGGGCAACAATGTTTAAGAAGGATGCTGATAAACAGAAGTGTATCTACAGGGAGCTAACCAGGTCAGTTTGGTCAGTTAAATGACTGCTGGTAGAGATGAAGAGTTTTGAGTCCACATCATATAAGAATCAACTGAAAAAAAAAGGGGGTGTTCAATCTGGAGAAGGGCAAACTCAAGGGCATCCTGACAGTTATTTTCAAGTATTTGAAGTGCTGAGATATGGAGAAAGGATTAGATTTGTTCTGTCCCAGAAGACAGAACTAGAAGCAATTCTTTGAAGTTGCAAAGGGGAAAATATTAGCTTAACACCAGTAAAAACTTCCTAAAAATTAGAGCTGTCCAAAAGTGGAATGGTCTACCTTGAAAGGAAGTGGGCTCCTCAACTTGGAAGTTTACAACAGAAATTAGATGACACTTATTGGGCATATTATAGTTCTTTTTGTGGAGGGGTTGGACTGGATGAACACTGAAGTTGTTTTGAATTCTCAGATTCTGTGATTCTATATAGAAAGATATTTATATATATTATATATGTATACACATTATATATGATTGTGTCTAGTCTACAAAAATATCAATGAAATTTTAATTCACAAATAAAAAGATCTGTACAGGGATGACAAGAATCCTCTCTGCATATTATCCTGTGAGATGCAATCAGTGATAAAGTAAGCTATATACTTAAGAAAACCTGTGGTCAACTGAGTTAATAAATGCAAAAAGCAGTGCATTTGGAGTGAGAAGACTTGGGTTCAGGACCCAACTCTACCACTTAGAAATTGTGTGATATGCACTTGGCAAAGTCACATTTACAGCTAGCTCTTAAAATCAGTTTTCTTATCTGTAAAATGGGAAATAGCCTGTATTGCCTTTTTTATTGTGAGGTACAGAAGAGCCTATGTATGAAATGAAGGGTGTATACAGTCACACTACTTATAACTGTAAGCACCTACATAATTATAAATATTAATCCCAAAAGGATGTCCAGTATACTAAGACCCCAGTGAACACTTTTGTTATGATGTCATTAATATCACAGACTCCCTTTCCAGAAAGCTCAAGCTTTTCCTTTTCCCTGTTCTCTGAGAGAACAAGTCCAGTTTTATTTTCTTCTATTGTATTTCTATCCCTTTTAATACTATTTCACCAAAAATTGCATTTTCTTAGAACCAGTTAACAACTTTAGCTGGGATATGTCTGTATTCTTAAATTCACTTTAAAATGCTTCATGCATCAGTAATCATGGTAACAAAGGCAAGCAAATATGCTGACAGCATAGATGCTGATGCTATAAAATACTATCTTGACTTTTTAAAAGCCAACATATAAATACATTCAATGGTATATATAATTATTGGTATCCACCATCATCATGTATAATTATGCATTATCTAATTATAACAAATGTACTGTTTGAGCAGATTCAGTAAGCACATTGTGTATTAATTACAATTTTGGGGGGTTTTAGCTGTCTTTACAGTGCTCCCATTCCCCAAACATTTCTCTATCAAATCAGAGAAATGCATGAGCTAAAATAAATGTACCTAATTTTTAAAAACACTAAAAAGCAAAATTGAGACTTTTTCCTTTGAATGATCATGACTTGAAGGCTATTTAATGACAATACTGACTACCTCACTGTATTTTCTTCCCTTTCCCGCCCTCTTCCCCTTATATCCTAGCTATTTACTTGCTCTAAATCCTGCCACCTAGGCTCAACTCCCTATATAAGCAGATGATGGAGAGAGTTAATTGGTTAGAGAATATCTTAGAATCTTTTCAATTCAATTTGTTAAATTCCCTAGATTAAGGCATAATAATAATAATAATAATAGTTATTATCTAGTATCCTTCCTAAAATATGGTGCCCAGAACTGGTCCTCCAGATACAGTTTGATCAGGGCAGAATTGAGAAGGACCATTGCCTCCCTTGGTGGTCTTTGATTTTAAATTGGGAAACAGAAAGTTGGCCAAAGAGGCTACAGCTGATTTTGAAATATGAAATTCTCTTGGAACAGTTCCCCAGGACAGACAGAAAAATGAAACAAAACAATTTACCTTATTCCACTCATGAGAGACCAAACAATGATAGTTCATATAACTGGCTCAACCTGTGATTCCAACATGGGTATTCCATTGGTATAGATCATATCATAATAGGCCTTCTCATTCATGTCCTTCCATAAAGATTCCATAAAGGATTTACAATAAAGTTCCAGAGTTCTATCTCAGAATACTAATACTAAGAATACTAATATAAGAATCAAGACTTCTGTCTAAGGTCTCTCTTTCTTTCTGCAAGACCAGTCCACCTTCTTTTCTTTTTTTTTAAAATTAATTTATTAGTTTAGTTTCAGTTAACAAGATTCAATTCCATAGTTCCTTAATTTTCAAATTTCCTTTACTTCCTTCCCTCCCCCCTCCCCCCACGACAGCATATAGTCCAGTATAGGATTTGCAAATACATTCATATTAGACATTATTCCAATTACAAAGGCGTATTGTACTGGGTGGGATGAAAGATGGTAAAGAAGAAATAAAACCAAACAATGAAAAGAAAAAGATCATTTAGCTTGCTTCCATCAGGATTCAGGCTCAGTTCTTTCTAGTTATATCTCTGGATGGCACATTTCTCTCTTTCTTGAGTCTTTTGGGATTGACTTATATCACTGAATTGCTGAAAAGAGTCCAGTCAGTCATAGTTGGTCATCACAGATATGGTATGTCTGTGATTGTATACAAATTTCTTCTAATTCTACTCTTCTTGCTCAGCATCAGTTTGTATAAGTCTCTTCTTTACTAATCATCATACCTTTTATAAGGTTTGATTTCTTTTTTTGGTGGGGGAGGGGCAAGGTAGGGCAATTGGGGTTAAGTGACTTGCCCAAGATCACAAGGCTAGGGGGGGTGTGTGTGGGTGTGTGTGTGTGCACATTAAGTGTCTGAGGCCGGATTTGAACTCAGGTCCTCCTGACTCTAGGGCCAGTGCTCTATTCACTGCACCCCCTAGCCACCCCGGTTTGATGTTCTTTTGGTGGCAGAGGCAGCGGGAGAGATAAACAGTGTTTTGCTCAGATACCAGATGGACTTCTCCATGTCATTTCCAGCACAGAGATTCTCTATGATTTTCTGTCTTTCATGTCAACTTATCATTGATGGAAATATGCTGTGCCTGATTATATAAACATCCAACATACTCCTTTTCATTACTCTTTGGGTTATCTTGCATTTTGTCTTCTGAGATTATGAACTTCCATGAAATCCATTTAACATTACCAGGAAATTTCATGCTTTGGGCCAAGATTGAAAGCTGTGTGCCTCTGTTAATATGATTTTGTGTTCTATGGTACTATGATTTTAAAATAAACTCTAAGCATGTATCTACTGATTCTACCTAAGCAAAACACAGGACAAAATAATTAAGAAGCCTGAAGAAATAAGTAAATGCATGTATGGTTCCATTTGCATGCTCAAGCTAACTGTATCATTCATTCACTCATTCAAAAAACAACCTATGACAAAGTATTATGCTAGGCATTGTGGAGGGAAAAAGTAGTTTCCACCTTCAAAGAGATTATAGTTTGGTGGGAGATCAAACTCTATGTTCTTTTCCCTCATCAAGTTACATGTTATAATGGAGAGTCATGATTTTGACTCTTCTGCCATGTACATGTGTGAACCTTAGGCAAGTCACCTAGCCTCAAACTCCTCATTTGCAAAAAGAGGGGTTTGGACTAAATAAATTTTAAAATGTCTTCTATGATCTGATGATCTCTACTTACTGAAACTCTATATATCTTTTAAGGCCCAAAGTAAGACCTCCTCCATGAAGCCTTTTCTGAAACAATGCCACTTCTTTCAGAGGTGATTTCTCTTTATTTAAAGTTGGGATGGTTAGTTAAAATTTTAGATGCCAGATTTAGGATACAGAAATATTTTAACAAACTGGAATAATGGGTTGAGTCCAAAAAAGTGATCTTTAACTGGGATAAATGTACAATTCTTCAACTGGATTAAAAATTAACAGGTACAGAATGGGGGAAGTATGACTAAGCCTGCAACAGTTTATGTGAAGAGTTTCAGGTTTCATTAGAGTGGTAAACTCAATATGAGTCACTAGAGGCATATGCCATAAAAACTAACACAACCTTGGGCTGCATTGAGGCATAATGTCCAAGCCAAAGGAGACAATGGTCCTTCTGAATTCTGCCCTGATCAGACTGTATCTGGAGGACCAGTTCTGGGCACCATATTTTAGGAAGGATACTGACCAATCATAGTACATCCAGAAGGTAACAACTAGAGCTATGTGAGAACTTAAAAG